>QKMX01150834.1:0-12456 GCA_003401595.1 Venustaconcha ellipsiformis
TGGCGTTAAGCCCCAGAACAACAACAACAACAACAATACAGGATAGTGGTTGGTCTACTTTTTCATTTCGAGATTAATAAACACAGTGAAAGGTTATCAGGATCAACGGACGTAGAAATCAATTTCACTCTGGCAGTTCACCCAGCTGTCCCCTTTGGTGATTACGCACTAAGAACAAAAAATAGATTACACGGATCATAAAGCAAGTGGTGGCAAGATGACAGAAAAATAATTGTATCTCGAGGATAGCACAAATGATCCTAATCAAGTTGGTCAGAGAACAATGAACATTCGAGACGAAGATATCTTTTGCCATACAAAGCATTTCTGGAGGTACTATGAGCAATCAAACAAGCAGCTGGTGCTGAGTATCCAGCTAGAAAGGTTGTTACACTACAGAAATTGTCTGGTGAGACAACATCTTATTGATTTTAGTTATCTCAGCATAGCTGCACTATATGCAGCAGCTGACGCAGCTGCGGTTAGTGGTACTCTGACAGTATTTTGCAATGCTCTCAGTATCGCGTCACCTGGTGGAGCTGATGATGGAGCTTCAATGTTGAATAAAGTAAACGAGATAATCTCAATCTGGAATGGAAGATCAGTTTTACACAATGAAGGATTTGATAAGTAAAAAGCCTTCACATACAGCGATTTAACTATAGTAATGCTAGCATTTGTCTTTGGTTTCTGTTGGGATGTTAACACGGTATTTAGAGGTGTCAAACACATTTGATTCTCGATAGGACCGAACCAGCAGATAATATGCAGAGCAGCTGGTGTTGCCAATGGTGAATTTGCAATAAACGTATCTCTATCTATGCCAAAGGTAGTACCATCAATAACAAAACAGTCTTATCTGCTGTCTCTACTCCAAAAATTCAGTAGAAAAATATACTTTATCCAGAATAATGTTTATTACAAGCTGCCAAACTCCATGACACATAGTTGGAGAATAACAAATGCTCCAAGCGAACAATTACCAAGACACATTTTCGTGGTTTTTAAACAACCAGAAGGAACAAAGCCACAAGAACAAAATAAGATATTTTCACACTATAATCTCACTAGAATTTATGCAACTATTTATTTAAGAAAATCTCCAGACAGAGATCTAGAATGTGATTTTAAACCCGCTACACAATGTCTCGCTGCTTACACAATGTTGCTTGAGTCAATGCAGAAAAATAAAGATTCCGGTGATGGAGCACAAATATCATTTGATGAGTTTGCAACTAATTACCCAGTTTTTTAATTTCCATGATAATAAGCACAGTAAAAGAATAGGGATTTCACCAGCTGAGGTAGAAATAAGCTTTACACTAGCTGCTAATCCAGGAACGCAATTTGGTGCTTATGTGCTTATCAGGTCAGATTGGATATGTGACAATTGACGTAATAAAAGGTAACATGGTTTAACTTGATAAAAAGCAATTTTGTCAAGAACGTACAATAAAATGGTTTATTCAAGAGGAGACATTAATCTGAGTCTCATCACGAAAGGGAGTTTCATTAAGGATTAACCATAAGTCAACGAAGGGGTAAAAACAACTTTGCTACTAAAAATATAAATTGTCAAAAGTCTCATCATATATCCTGAATCTATCTGCTAACGCAGGTTATGAAATAAGAGCGGAGACTCATTTGGTCCTGATATAGCAGCCTTCAATTAAATACTTGCTCCAAAGATGTTGCCCATACTTGGTACAATGAGTATAGCTGCAGCATCTGGAGCAATATCATAAGCAAAGAAGAAGACTGTGTCCGCCGATGGATCATTTGGAGCAGTTAAGACATCTAGGTTCAATAGAATCAATGGTTTGTTTAATTGGTCGGACGAAAGCAAATAAAGCTATTGCTGCTACTGGAATGAATAAAATGTTGTATACTCTAGTTAAATAATGCCGAAGAGAACGAAAACAAAACAGACTAAAGGCCAAAAAGACGACCCCCAAAAAGTCTAGTTCGATGAGGGAAGGCGTCATCTGACAGCTACTGGCGGGAATATCTGGGAGTCTTCCACCCAACCTCTTGGGCATAGAATGAAGTCTAACACTACCTGGGACTCGATGATCATGGTACCGCTGACTAGTTTTGATACTGAAAAAGTTGGGTGGAGTTAAAGGTTTAATTGGGTGACTTTATGTTTGGGGTACTTTAAACTACTGATCAAATCAACTACGGCCAATTGGAACATCAGCTTGTGTTTACTATTGTGTTAGCTTTATCACGTACATAGACAAAGGACCAAGAGTTGCAAGATTGTTAGATCTCATTTTTGATTTTGATCCTGTGCCAACAGTCAACAATGATGGTATTAATTTTATCTAAACCGTTAATATACAATGTACTGTTTGAAGTGCTTTTGTTGTTGTTGTTGTTGTTATTGTTATATGGATTAACGCTATTTTTCAGCACATGATAGGCTATAAATGGAGGCCAGTATTAATGGTGAAGGAAGAATCAAGTGTTTGAAGTGTAAGAAACCAACAGAGAACGTTAACTCCGAGGGAATAACAACGAAGAATGGTAGAAGAATAACGAGGAGCATATGTGAGAATGCAGCAAGAGAAAAAGTATTTGTTACGAAAGAGCTAACAGTAGCACCAACACCAGCAGAGGACATGACAATAACAATATTAATAAAATAATGATGTTTTTCATGTCGATTATCTAGCCAACTAGGACAACTAGATTGTAATTTACTGTAAAAAGTGTAAACGCTGGGAAAACCTTTGGTTAAACGAATCATCTAGCACCAATTGTCAGAACAACACGATGCAAATGATCATCCACCACAGTAACAAGAGCCATATAATCAAGTTGATGCATTAGCAATGAGACAATATTTGTTACAAAGACAATCCAGAGGATAAACATGGTTGTGACAAAGTTTTGTTAGATGAGTTATCATCAGCAAAACAAAAGTGGCATAAGAGAAACAATGGACAGAAACGTTTTGCAAAGTGTAATAGGAGCTAAACATACGCTAGGTATTGGCCTGAAACAACTAGCAAGAGAGCTCCACAAACCCAAAAAAATTATTTCTACGAAGAGAGGTCATTGTAAACGCAATTGATGATATCTGGGCTGCTGACATAACTGACATAACACCAACTAGCCGACTACAACCTGGGTGCTAAATACCTGCTTAATATTGTTGAGGTCTTTTGCAGATAAAGATTCAGTGTACCAGCTAAGAATAAAAAATGGACAATACAATAACAACCGCATTTCAGTATGTAATGAAAAACATTGAGTTACAACCAAACAGATTGTGGAATGACAACAATGCCGAGTTCTTTAACAAACAGTTTGAAGATTTTCAGAACAAGCACAACATTATCAAGTACGCGAGAGGTAATGAAGGTAAAAGTTGTTGTTGAGCGAGTGAACGGGACACTGAAGGAAAATGATCTAAAGAGAAATGGCAACAAAATAAAACAAACAATTACTTTGATATCGTACAAAAGATTGTTCATGAATACAACAACACCAAACAGATCAATTAAAATGACACCAAATGAGGCAGTGAATAATCCATTGTTAAGTAACAAAAACCAGTTAGAGCAGTATCAGCAGGACAAGTAGTTTTAACAAACATGACAAAGTGAGCATCTCAGTTGTAAAAAACGTGTTTGAGGTGGTTATGAAAAAGTGGACTTTACCCTCTGGCACATCACCATTTAAAACTTCCCAAATGAAATGGCACAACATTTCTGCAAATTTATCTTGCTCAGTTGCTCTGCTCAACACAACATAACCGTTGGTTGATAACTTACCAAACATTTTCTTTGTTTCAACGTTTAGAATTTATCTAAGTTTATACCTGCGCATAAGTAGTACTTGCTATGCTGATAGTGATTTTGATGACAATGAGGTATACTATCATCAGTCCTCAATCAAGATAATTATTGGAGACACTATTATACGATAATCCCCGTCTCTAAATGAAAACCTTTGATCGCCTAATTAGAGAAAAGAGTATTACTATAGGAGATGCCAGAAAAATATCAACAGTACTGAAATTATCCCAGTTAACAAGTTCACACGAGACGAGAAGATACAAAAGTTAAAAACCTGTACCTCAATCTGACGAAAGAATTATATATGGCGCAGTCAGATCTAACGCTGATCTCTACAACGTAACCTGGTCAATTCGTGATGTGATTAATGAATTACTAAGTGGACTTCAAATAATTAAGGTCGCTGTAAAATTAAATAATCTGAATAATATAACGGTAATCACACAATCTAAAATAGCTTGAGATCTTATGGAACAATACTTCAACTTAGCAAGAACACTTGTTAATTATCCGTAAACAAACGGCCAGATGACATTAAACTATGACAACAAATATTAAAGATAAATAAAATTGAACACGAGATAAAATACGTGTCAAACTGAGTGACAACATGCGATTAAAGATCAGCTCACGAGAGACGGAATCAGCTTTCGTGGGATTTAACAAATTGTTCATGTTCGATGATGAAAAGATATTAGTTGGTGGCTTCGACCAACATGATCTACTGACCCTGATAAAACCGATTGTTGATGTTCAGGTTAAAAATCTTCGTGGTATCAAACTGATCGTTGGTGTTAATGTGCTGATGAAAAGGCAAGTTGGTGAGAAAATCAAAGAGATAACACCCTGTTTAAACACCAGATAAATTTCAATTTTCCTGAGTAACAACATTGCTGAGTTTACTGACCAGTTGTGAACAAAGTTAACGCGTATCAACAAAGTGGCTCAGCGTGGGTATTTGAGAAATGTAACAACATAATGTTTCATGCTGAAAAGACAGCACCACTGAGAGGATCATCTTATGATAGGTTAACACTTCATTTAAGAAACAAAATAGTGTCTGAATAATCAACACAACGACGACTACTACTGTCTGTGGTGTTGTTAGCTCATCTTTATCCTTCTGACTGTCATCACCCAGAACGTGTTAACAAATACAGAGAATATCTTGAGAGGGTAAATATTACCGGACTACAATTTCCATTAGCTGAGCGTGATACACGGAAATTTAAGAAGTCGAATCCTAATATCACGATTAACGCCGCTGATGAGGAGAAAACTAATGTTTACCCTCTTTCGATGAACAAAATCAATTGCTAACGATAAACAACAAATCTACTGTTGTACAAGAATCCTTGATTATCCAGAATAGTCAGCATGCAGTAGAATCAACACAAGATATCTAAGAACAAGTGTTTGGAAGGATTGCAGTCAAGTGAAATGTTGGATAAGCATAACAAACGCTTAGTTTGTCGTGAAGTACTAGCTATCACAATGCCGAAAGAGGAAAAGGCCTTTGTTGAGTTTATGAATAATAGTAGAAAAAAATGACAGTACATGTTATAATCTATGCCGTTATAGAAGCAATAATCGAGACAGCTGAAGCACCGTTGAATGACCCTAGTAAATCATTTACCACAACTACTACGAATCATGTACCATGTTCAGCTGCTTACATACTAGTCTGCTCGGTGGACCAAAACAATTAATACAAATAACGTTGTTTCGTGGAGTTGATAGGGCACAATGGTTATTGAAAAATTTGTTTAGTGAGTTTGATAAGATATATAAGAGTGAGCACATCTGTGAAAAGCCACTTGGCGATGACAGATCATTGTCTGTGAAAAACCACTTGGCGATTACAGAGTTAGAGGTCACTGTCAGATAAATGGTCATTATCGTGGTTCAGCACACGATAAGTAATCTTCATTTCAAACTGCCTGGTTTGATTCTATTAGTGTTCCATAATCTTAGAGGTAATGATAGTCACATGATTGTCACATGATTGTCAAAGCACTTGGTGATACTGAAATAATATCGTGGATGGGTAAGAGCAAGACAACTGAGGACTAAGGTTTATCGGTTCATTTAAGTTCATGGCTAGTCCACTCGAAAACTTAGTTAAGTCGTGTAATGTCTTTACGAATCTCGAATAGTACTTTGGTGAGAGAGCAACTGATTTGAAACAACAGAATTTACCCCTAAGAGTATATTGATGGCTAGTCTAGATTCGGTGAAACTAAGTTGCCATCAAATGACAGATTTTACTCACAATTATCGAATTATGGTATCACAGATGGTGAGCATGATTTTGCCCAGATGATATGGAATAAATTTAATATGAATGATCTTGGAGAGTTATCATGACTTGACCACTGTTGCTTTACTCGTGGCTGATGTGTCTGAAACTTTCAGAGTGGTCTGTCAAAGATATTACCAGCTAGATCTGCATGGTACATTTCATCGCCTGAACTTAGCTGGGACTAAAAATGAACAAAATAAAATTCGATTTGATCACTGACCCTGACATGTTCATGTCTTTCAACGTGGAATACGCAGTGGTATCACAGTTATCACGAACAAAAAGGCTTAGACTAACAACATGTACTTCATGATGTATGATAATAACAAACCAACAGAGTACATCATCAATCTTGGTACGAGCAATCATTAGGTATACGCAACGAGTCAACTGCTACCTATTGGCGAGTATGAGAAAGAAAAGCAAAAACAATTGATGTGTGTCGGTTACTTCGTTGAAACTGACATTGATTATCCAAAGAAATTACATCCTCTGCATAATGATTACCCATTTTGTGCTGAAATATTACTTGTTACAGATGATATGTTGAGTGATGAAGAGCGATAAAAGTTAAACTAGGCCTTGGATCAAGCAAAGTGAAGAAACTGATAGCGAATTTGATGAACAAAGAGAATTATATGATACATGATGCTGTGTTGAAACAAGCATTTTGTCATGGGATGTGAGAAACGTACGCAGAGCAATCAAACTCAGACAGGAACGATGGATGTCGCAGTATATCAATTTCAATACGCAGCAGAGAAAGCTGGTCAATACAAATTTTGAGAACGTTTTAGGTTGATGAACAGCGCAGCTTTTGGTAAAACAATGGAAAACATAAAAACATGCTAATATTGAGATAGTAAATAACCTTGAACGAAGAAATAAATTAGTGTCAAGTAATTCTCTTGTGAACATGGAATTCTTTGGTGAGAACTTGGTCCCAATAAAACGGCCTAGTTAAGTGCTTGATAATTGATCTATGTTTGTGCTGCTGTACTTAATTTGTCTAAGATGCTTATGTATGATTTTCACTACAACACAATCAAAAAGCAATATGGGGCTCGAGCACAAATACTTGTCACTGATACAGATAGTTTGGTTTAGTGCTTGTTGTTGAGTAATCAAAACCAGAATGAAAGTGGCAAAAGAATGAAATAATCTATTCTGAGAACCAGTCTTAGTTTTGACGATTATGAACAAGTAATGTTGAAAAATTGACAGCTATCAGATCAGATCATCACGAGATAAAAACTAATGTTAAAAAAGGACTATCATCGTATGATAACAAGAGATATTGCTCTGATGGAGTGAACACACCAGCTTATGTTCATTACAAAATTTTATCTCGTGCATAAGATAAATATCGAATGATGTGTGTAAGCTTGAAGCACAAACCAAAATAATAACTGAGTTGAGAAATAGTGTTAAGCAAGTGTTAAGCTGGATATGCGGGAGAAAAATAAGCTGCTCCTAAAAGAAATGAAGATGTCCTGAGGAAACTGATTAAATTTATAATTTGAATGATTGTGTAGATAGCAATAACGAGCTGCTCGGATCATGAGAAATTATTGTACGCTGTAGAATGACAAAAATAATGATAATGTTGAGACAATCCGTCAACAACAAAAAAAAGTGCCCTAGTAGTAATGAAAAAGGGAGATAACCCTTGTCGGTCAATTTACAATCGATTATATTTTTAGAAATGATTTACAGAATCGTAATTAGATTTAGTGCAAGTTTAGTAAATGTAACCGTAAACAAATGTTTTTAGTATGTTAATTGATTTAGTTTGTTCTGTAAACACCTTGATTTTTTGTGTGGTGAAAACGTGCAATAATAAGAAAATTGAAATAGGTACAAAAATAAAAAAAACTTTCTGAAATTTTATACTGAGCCGAGGTGGTTGGTGTGAATTCAACTTTTCTTTTACTACTGCACCTTGCTACGTTCGTTTACAACACATTTTTATAAATAAAAAACAATAAAAGAGTATTAATAGTCAGCATTATTTTCGTATTTTTCATTTTTGCTTTTTAAAAAATGAATGGAATTTATCTTTTTAATTGTTTATAAATATTATATAAAAATATGAACGGTACCATATACGCTCCTTCCTTTTTTAATGATCTTCCATTATTATCGGAGCCACGATGACCTTTGACCTTTTATCAAAATATAAATAGGACTTTTCTAGAACTTAAATGCAAGCTCTCGACAAAAATGAGTTAAGGTACATGGTCTAGAACTGACGTTCTTGTGCAAAAACCACTTTTCGTCTTTAAGTCACCGTGACCTTGACCTTTGTACTCCCAAAACAATACATTTCTTTTGTACTAAACTTGTAAGTCAACCAGGACATATAGTCGATTGCTGAACCTTCGGAAGAAATTAGTTATTTCTTGCCCTAAATGTGGCTTTAAGCTTAACGTCTTGACACCCAAATCTAAGTTTTTTTTTCATATTCCATGTAAAAGCCATCCACCAAGTTTGTTCTAGGTCTACGATCTAGAAATAATACCATTGTACTGAAAACATTTCTCTTCGTGACCTTGGACCGATTAACCACCAATCACTGCGCTTCTTTCTTATATCATGTGCAAACCAGCTCTAATGGTTGGTCCAGTTACGGAGGTAGCACTAATGTTATTGGTCGGAAACAAGCTTTCATCTTTCAATTGTTGCGACCTTGACCTTTCAACCCCGAAATCGATTGAATTTTCTTTATCACAATTTTAAGTTGCCAAGAAATGTAACGAAGATAACTCGAGTTATTGTGCAATCACCATGTTTATGCTATTAGCTATAGTAGCATTGACGTTTTGTCAAGGAAGTCTATAGGGTTCTTCCTTTTCGTTAATGCAAACTATTTACAACCATTTTAACTGCAAACGGTGGAGAACTCTTATTTATTGTAAGGAACCGATATCAACAGACTGAAAAAACGATAATGCATAAAACAGAAACAAATTATAACACCAGTATGTTGCCACTACTTCCAGACCTCTAAGCAGCTGTACTCTCAAGTGGTTTCATGTATGTGCCGTTACTGGGACTTTCCAAACGGCTTTTTCTATATTCAGTGGACAATGCAATGAAACTTGGAGAAAAATTAAAATCACATAATGTCCAGAAAAGAACAGCAACTATTCAGACTTTTAATTGCTTTCAAAAAATATTAATTATATTATCTTTGTTGCATTACATACATAATTAAACATCTCAGGGATTCAGAAAAATGATTGACGAAATTTTGCTAATGTGTCCCCATTAAGCCAAAATATTTTAAGAGTGTTCAATTAACTAGCTTACAAGTGCAGCTAAACATAAAACGGAACTAAATCAATTGAACACCTTCGAATTAAGATAGACTGGTAGAGTGATATATATGGCTTGTTTGAATATAAATATTGTCATAAAAAGTGTAATAAAAGTCACATCAGCATAAAACAACACCTACACACACTATCATCTTTGGGACATATAATAAATTACATGTTTATAGCAAAAAAGCAAAAAGCGATACACTTTTCAGTAGGATAGTTTTAATTGGGAATATGAGCATGAAATAAGTGTTATTCTACCAACTTAGGAAGATGTCTTCTATTCAAACAAGATTATTATAATAGTTTTTCTTCGAAGACTCCTTCAAGTGGACCTAACGGTCACGTGTCAACTATATCATGTTCTTTAAGGCAGGTTTCATCAAAAACTTGTTGCACAAAAGTACTTGGATGAAGATTTTTGTTAAAGAAACAACATAAACCCCGCCATCTCTTCAAGCTAATTCAACATGATGGAGTTTGCATTTGGAACTCTATTTTGTAGAGCGCATGTAAATCTGCATCACATAAACGCATGGACTTGTCCTCAAAACATTTATGACAATATCGTATAGATAACCCTATATAACTATAATGAGACTTCACTAATTTCCATATGTTCACCATACAAAAGCATTTATCAAAATCATGAAATACAAACTTCAAAAAGTATATTAAATGAAACCAAACATTATCGGAAAACATAATAAACATTACGAGCTAACCCGAAAGAGATATATGTTAAGGTCCAACTACAGTGGTAACAATCGAACGAGATAATTTAATTGGTGTAAAATATTACAGTTAGGAGTATATATAAAAATAAGTCAGAGGGAGAGGATGAAGTACAAAACTATAGATTGTTCTGAAAGAATTCAAATATTGAATGTGCTAATATAAAATTAGTCTTGAATAGGTTGATGTATCAACAGTCTTCATGCATCAGTGATATAATCCATAATGGCTTTGAACGAATAATCCCCAAATATTGTTTTATTCCAAAAAGCCAATGAGCACTTTCTAACTCCAAAGAATAATTTGAATAAATGATTCCTCTCGAATTATATGATTAAATTCTAAACAATTCCACAGATTGAACTTAAAACGGAAATGAATAATTTTGTTTATATAAACCTTATATAAAAATCATTATACTCATAATAACCAGGACGCAAGCCAAAAGTTCTCTACCGTCACATTCTTAAATTGAACTTTGAACTCATATATCAGTAAACAATTTATTTATAATTTACAAACATGACCAAATTCAGGTACACACAAACTAGATCCACAATCATAAACAATGATCAAGCATAAATTACAAAAAAGACATTGTACGGTATAAGTAAGAGACATGCAGTAGATATTGTATAGTATACATCCCAGACTTATAGTAGACATTGTACGGTACAAGTAAGGGACATCCAGTAGACATTGTATAGTATACATCCCAGACTTATAGTAGACATTGTACGGTATAAGTAAGAGACATGCAGTAGACATTGTACGGTATTAGTAAGGGACATGCAGTAGACATTGTATAGTATACATCCCGGACATATAGTAGACATTGTACGGTATAAGTAAGGCGTATACAATACATAATGTAGGGTTTAAGCCAAGGAGAGAAGATAGGCATTGTACCGTGTAAGTCAGGGACATATAGTAGCCTTTATAAGGTATAAGGAACACAAGACAGACATTGCATGGTAATCAGGGATATGCGGTAGACATTGTACGGTATCAGGGATATAGGTAGACATTGTACGATATCAGGGATATAGGTAGACATTGTACGATATCAGNGATATAGGTAGACATTGTACGATATCAGTGATATACGGCAGACATTGTACGGTAGTTTTTAATGAATAGAAGATATCAGCCCCTAAACAGCCACTCACTATTAGTATAAAGGAGGGGTTGATTTATCGGCATAGGTATAAGGGACATAAGGTGAGCCTTGTGCAGTGTATGTGACTTAAAGTGACATTATAAGTCAAGGACATGCAATAAACATTGTACGGTACAAGTCAAGGATATGAATTAGACACTGTACGGTGTATGTCAGGGATAGTAGATATGCATTTTACGGTAAAGTCAAGGACAAGGAGACTGCGTACAAGGGATATAAGGTTGGCATTGTGCGATAAAAGTAAGGGATACAAATTATAAGTTGTACGGTATAAGTCAGGGATATAAGCTATGCATTGTACGGAAAGTGTCATGTACATAATGAACCTGTACGATATACAAGGTTGACTTTGTACGGTGCAAGTCAGAGGCACAAGTTAAACATTGTGTAGTATAAGTAAGTGACATAAGGTAGACATTGTACGGTAAAAGTCAGGGACATAAGGAAGACATTGAGCGTTACATGTCAGGGACATACGGTAAACATTGTACGGTGTAGGAAAGGGACGTACAGTTGAACTTGTGGAGCATCTAGTAATATAACATTCCTACTAACGGAACTGTGTCAGCTAATTTATTTAGAACACATCACTATACATTCCATACAAGCTGATAACCGAGATCCTTAATTTTTCATCATTTCTTATCTTGAAGAAAAATATATTTTCCCTGAGAAAATATGCAGAAGTTTGCAACTAAAAAATGTTATCTGTGTGCACTGTTGTAAAACTCTCAGAGATTAACACAGCTATGCCAGAGGTCTACTTAAAGACAAATGATTGTTAACTAGCAAAGTTCTCCTCTTCAAAAGGCCGACTTCATATCGTCCATATTGCCATATACATGGCAATTGATAAACTAGCGGAAAAGAAATAACCTGAAAATTTGCTTGTCATAATCAGAAAGTGGTATCTCGTTAGAACTATGGAAATTATTAATTAGCAATTTGCTCAACCGAAACTTTGAATTCCACTTCTGAATTTATAAAAGAAATGCTGGAGTTTATCAACATAGAATATTAGTACCTATAGACTTAACTGTTTAAAAAAAATTTTTAAATAACATAACAATCTTTTAAGATGTCTAAAGTAAAAAAAGAGGTATATATATA
>QKMX01150840.1:0-10770 GCA_003401595.1 Venustaconcha ellipsiformis
ATGAGTGTAAATATGTCTTGGTTTTAAAGGCATCTTTCTAATGTTTGATCCAAGTAAAGTCTTACCTTTTAGGTTGCCCTGCCACTATTGTCTTTGTTTCGGTAAAGGAATGACGTCATAAGAAGTCCAAGATACTTAAACGTAACTATGATTTCCTGTTTTGTTTTGGGGTATTTTCATCACTGTAAGACAATTTTGGATTTCCGGGTGTTGTACCACTGTTTCAAAAATTTATAACGTTCTTTTGTTTGAGGTTTGAACCACAAATTTCCAATTAGCATAATGCTTTTTCCAATAACTGAGCGCCAGCTGTAAGCCGTGGAAGTGAGCCCCTAAGATGATATTGTCATCTGCGTATACGGGAATAAAAAGGTGGATCAAGCTAGTGTCGATGCCTTAAATACCACGCGTCACAAACTCTTCCTCTAAATCATTTAGGAGCACATAGAAAATAAAAGTGATGAACATTCATTTTGCCAGACAAACAAATACAAAATATATCATCACTTAGCATATTGTGGTATTTTACTGTTGACTTTATGTTACTCTTTCATCAATTTATTTATATGTAGAATATTTCCACTTAAACTAGGCTTTATCAGCTTACGCCATATGTTATCCCTTACTTTGTAATGAAGCGACTTGGTGAAATCACTTAGCGGACAAATTAACATTACCTGGTTTAATATTTAAGATAAGCTCATGTAAAATGAAAATGTTGTTTACTGTACTCATATTTATTTCCAATCCTGATGGTGGTTAGATAAAGACATGATTATTATCTGCCATGTCATTAATATAATTTTTGCGGTGTGTTAATTGCGCTTTCAGCACATTATTAGCTTTATTCTGCTGAGGAAATCTGAGATCAGCACCATTCCCATGGACACAAAGAGGCAGCCGGCTGTTAATTTAGGACTAATACCTGCGAACCTTGAATTTCCAATCCGTCACTTCACCAAATGAGCTACGGCAGCTCGTTATAATCATTACATCTGTTATTAAATATATGTAGGAACAATTTAGCGATGCAGATCAGAAGTGTTATATCTCTATAATCATTGCCATCATCTAAGTTGCCCTTTATGCAAAGGTATAATTCAATTATTTTTAAATACAGCATTAAATACACTACAGACTGCTTAAGACAATATTTACCCATTTGGACCAGCATTGCAGTCGGATTATTTTAACGAAAGCCTTTTCTACATCCTGAAGGGATCTAACTTACTTTAGTTCATTAAATATAGTACTAAACTTTATATTTGCATGTCTTTCTCTCAAGTGTAAAACATTTTAATACGATGTATAAACTGTTCATTAAACATGTTTACATCTTTGCAATATACTTTAAAATGTATTCAAGGCAATGTTGTATTGTGGGATAACATTTTTTCCAGCAAAGCTTTGCAGTAAGGTTTGAAAGATTTTGCATCAGTACGGTTTGCATCTGATGTCGGACACTGGGGATATTCCTAGATATCACATCACAAAAGTCAATTGCGCCATTATACCAGTCATGTCGGAGATCTTCACTGAAAAGTTTTTGAGCCGATTGTACATGAAAGACCCAATGCCGCCAATTATCGTAAATGTCACCAATCATCTAATCTGACTAATGTTTGGAAAGAAGGAAATTATTTTTCAAAAAATCCTGACATTAAATATTCTTTGAAATAATAAAGATGTTAAGTTTAAAAGTAGTTCAAACATTCATTTACAAATTAAGAGGTGCCATTATTTAATTCAGTCAAGGAAGTCACTAGCAATTCCATTCTTTTCCGGGTGCTCCAAAAAGTAGAGATGTGATGCATTCGAAAAATTCCGTTAGTGACTAATCAAATAGCAATTGATTCGAGATGGAACGAAGAGAGGTAAGCACGCTTTTTTATAAAGAAGATTGAAGAAGGAAATATCGTGCATTATTAAAAAAAAAATAAGACAGTAGTGAAAAATGGTGTTCAACTGGTGCGCCGGAATAATTTGAATGTTTTAATGGAACACAACACTGTTTAGGACTAATACCTTTCAAGATTCAGTATTATTCACATTATTTGACATATTCAACCTTTTGCACGTAACGGCGTCATTGGGGCTTTAACGTGTTAGGTAATAATAATTAAAACGGATCGCTGAGTGAATTCTTATTTTTGAAAAACCAGCTAAACATCGTATTCTCATGAAACAGCTAATTTCATATGGCAGGTCCATATTTGATTCTCTAAATGTATGTCACGTTATAAATCTAATTTCAGCCTGCTAATGAGTAATCTAATGAAACCACGAGAGAGTCGATTATTAACACGCGGGTACTGTTGAATATATAAAGATTCTTTATATGCAAAACCCAGATGGCCAGCATCTGACCAAACATAATCAGTTCCATGCCTTGTTGGGCAAATTTGCAACTAGAAGATTGAATTTCGTTTGTGACAGGAAGATTATGATCAATTGAGCATTAAACCATTATAATTAACCAGATCGATACCTTGACCTACGTTTTTAATGCTGACTCAGCTGGTTTATATGAAGTGGACACTATACTCTGCTGCAACCGTATGACCACTGTATGTAAGTTACTTTGTGTCCATGTAGAATATACCACTGGATGTGATATTACTTTGTGTCTATATAGAATATACCACTGAAATGTAATTTTACTTTGTGTCTTTATAGAATATACCACTGGATGTGATATTACTTTGTATCAATGTATAATATACCACTGGATGTGATATTACTTTGTGCCCATGTAGAATATACCACTGGATGTGATATTACTTTATGTCTATGTTGCATATACCATTGCATGTAACTTTACTTTGTGTCGATGTAGAATATATCATACGAATTTGCTACATCACGTAAAGATACTGATATGCATAATATTTATGTCAAACCGAATAAGTAAGATTGGGTAAGATTATTTATAAAATCTCTCTGAACATTTATGTCACATCGAATAAACAAGATTAGGTAAGACTATTTACAAAGTCTCTCTGAACATTATTAAAATTCGATCTTATAATATGATGTGTGTTACTCTACATCTGACCTATATCCAGCCATTTATTCGCAAATGCCTTCTCATCTTGTGTGATGCCATGTGCTTTCAGAAATAAGTCACTTTTAGAACAAGCGATTGAGAAATAAAGGCTTATTTCTGAATTATTTCCAGATCATTGTAACTCGTAAGTGATAAAAGGGTCATCTTTACTTCATCAGTTATCTACTTCAAATGAATTCAAATTGTTTGATTGCCTACCATAAGTGTCCAGATGAGCAAGAAAACCTAACTCTACAATATTAATGATAATGGAAAGTCAAAAGAAACCCTTTTTAATTAACAAGAAGGGTACGAGTACTTGTTGGCTTACTTGATACCATGTGTATAATGTTAATGGTGCCACAGCACACCGTCAGGACACTGAGATCTATCCCGAGTGCAGACCGATACCTTTGTAGTATCTAGTCAATCAAAGTAAACATTGCTCAGTTGACTTAAGTTTCAACTCTTCTTCTAAGATTTGGACCTTGCTGCGTGTCTTTCAGATATGTGGATAATGGTTTTGTGTACTGCCCCTGAAAGAGACTATTGGGATTAATTGTTTGTTTGGTTTTTGTTTTTTTTGGGGGGGAGGGGGTAATTATCTAGGTTGTCGAAATAAATTATTTAAACCTTTTCTTTAAAACCAGACATCAGATTGTGTATATAATAACCTTTGAACAGAAATTCTAATATTGTTATATTGATTGCATCTTTCCAACACTGGCTCTGTATAAGGTCATATAAATGTTATATAAGAATTGGGATATGTATAAAAAATGATTTTATGAAGGAGCTATACAAGGCCATAATACAAAACTGGTCAGGTAATTTCTTACCGTTTTCTATCAAAAAGGAAGGTAAATGGTATGCATGCAAGTTAAATAGACAATTTAGGGTGAATAACAGTATACATGTGGGTAAAAAGTACTCGAATGAAATTGGTTATAAACAAGCTCTTTCAGAATAAATGTTAACTGTTTGCAAAACATTTAAATACTAAGGCCAGTTTGCTGTATACCAGAAGCTTCTTCATGTGCTGAACATTGTAGGAACTACCACGTGCAAGTAGGAGAGCAAAACAATTTATTAGAACGCGCTGCATGCTTGTTGGGTGGATCTGCGCCTTTTAATTGTTACGAGTCTATGCTCTTACGAAAAATATCCAAAAAAAAAGAGTGACGAAAACAAGCTTTGTAAAATTTTTTAAAAACAATTATTTCCCTAGAGAACAAATGTAAAAATGATTAAAGGACTTACGGTTTACGAATTAAATCCAAAATTAATCCAAGCATTAAATAATATAAGTCCTATTGTTAAAAAAAAGTCCTGATGAAATTCAAAATGGAAGGCAATGACGTCTGTTTTAACTTTCAAAGTGTTTTGATATCAACAATTCTTTGTTGAATCACAGAAAATAATATTAAAGTTTTGAATTACAAATGTCTTTGTCTGAGAATTCCGTATGAACTCTTAAACATTTCCAGGGAAAATAATTACTTGAAATTCAATAAACAAAAAATTTTAACTCAAACTGGCCACAACAAAACACCTTTAAATTTCAAAGGTTTGGAGAACGGATTGAACAAATTCTATCAAGAAAACAGTTATACACTAAGTTAAGACGCAAAACAGATTCCAGTATGAGGGTCACGTGGTCATCATTCTAGAACAACATAGAAGCTTTTCATATGCCTAACATCACATATTCCCAGTATGGCTTTAACTGAATTAAATTGTTCCTACTCTGGAAATGAGTAAAATTAAATTTAAAAATTGTTTACTACGACTGCCACTGTTTCTGAATCAAGGTCATCAACTAGATGTATTTTTATTGCTGGTTGTTTATCAGTAAAATAAAACAGACAGGTCAAGCAGAACTGAACTGGATACCTAAAACAGTGTCCAGTAGACAAAGTTATCATTACAATAACATGTAATGTAATAAATAAAAATAATTAAAGCTTAAAAACAAATAATTAAATTACATATGTATAACATAATATATAATTGTGGGTTATATATGTATGACAATAATTACTCCGTCCTAATGTATAGTTCTGTATAAAGGATGCCACTTGGCTATGAAGGGGATAACTAGACATAACTTGTTGACAACACCATTCCATGATGCCTGCAATTTAAGAATATTGGTCAATAATGGGTTTTGTCATATCTTTTAATGACTGGAGTACTGAGAGGAATCAGGCATTATGATAGAAGTTGCAATATATTTGATTTCGGTATATTTCAGTGCAAGGTATATGCATTGTTTTAAGCTCAAAGTTGTCCATGCACCATCTAGTCAAAGAAGTTTCTAGTTTGCTTTTCACTCATGAAGGCTGTTAAATTAGTTCGAGTTATGCTGACAGCGGAGATCCTCCCTGTGTGTATCATACGTCCTTAGCACACAAGTATGTTGCGTATATAGTACTGAAATTCATAGACATTTGTTTTCAGGAATGAAACCTGCACACATGTTATCGATACATATCAAGTCACATTACGTAAGGAATTTATTATTATATTATCGACACATGGAAAAAAACACATTAAATAATGAACTAACTTTATCTATCAAGACCCATGAGGGAAGACGTGACAGTGAGCTTACGACTTACTAAAACAAAAGGTATGGTGGATGGGGGAAACAAAATCCAGCAAAGTGCAATCGAAAAGGAAATTTGTACTGAATACATTTTGGACAGATAGGAAAGCTTGGAGGATTTGGTAAATTGAATAGTGTTTGTCTATAAATACGAAGCATCGATTTTTGCAATCTTACAAACACCTAAGTGGCAAATATATTTCCAAATGCATGCAATTATTGAAAGTAGAAGGAATAATCCGCCTCATTCTTTAGAAATGTATTTTCAGAAAAAAAAGACTTAGAGCCTTCAAAATGTGTATAACTCGATCAAAAAGTGTGTTGGATAAATGGTATCTCGATATTCAAGATATCTTAATATTCCCACGTGCGATCATTTCTCAGTAGTACATCAAATCAATCATTCTACTGGCAAATCAAAGCTTAGAGAATATTTGGCTCAGTTTCCTGATCGATGGCGCCTAACAATGGTATAGACCTGGCTCAGCGCCAAGAAAACATCAGTAGATAACATGTCAGTAGTTAATTCCTATTTATCTCATGACTTTGTTGGTCAAAACAACTTGACAAATCTTCCACAGAAAGCTAACTATGGTCTGTTTTGAAGGTCACAAATACTAGACTGTAATTAGTACCACACATACATACAAACACGCACTGAGCTTATATTTGTTCAAAGTGAATAGTCTTCTGTCTCTTACATCATCACAATACTCAAGGAATCAATTTTATTCTTTACCTGTGATAGGAGCTGTATATTTCCTGAATAAGCTGTGTTTCTTTTTTAAAATTGTCGTTTTTAATATAGGAAAAATAGCTAGGTGTCTGTAATTGTACCAAGTAAGATACATTCAGTCCAGTATTGGAATTTGCAAGAGATATTGCATTGTAATTATATAGTGTAAATGGCTTAAGTATTACCTTACTTTATGTACAGGTCGCATACGATTAATAGAGAATATTAAACGTATACACATTTAATATCAGCTGTGAAAACTTATAACCAAAGTATTTCAATGAATAATAAAATAGCAAATTGTTTTCTTTAGCCATTTTTTTATGGCCAAATAGATGCATACATGACGCTTCTCACCATTGATGTCCCGATTTGTATTGATCAAACAAGTAAACAACCAAGATGTTTTGAACCCTGTTTAAAGCAACACATCATGTTCTAATTTCCATATTTGAAACATACGACCATGAAAATACTCGCGTTTCTGATTAATACTGTAGTTTATGCGGCTCTGTTTGGTATATATAATAAAGAATATCTTGATTTGCCTTTTTCAAATGCTCTAACGTAAAATTCTTTAAACTGCCATGAGGCATACGCTCCCATGAAATACACGCGTACCTGTGTGGGCATCTGTCCAATGATCGAATATTACTGAAATTTCAAAATTCCAAACATAATCCAGTGCCATAAATTCATTACTGAGAAATTGATTCCATTCAAAGGTGATTGTTTTAATCTTTAAACCTCATTAAAAAAATTGCATTGGATTGTCCCATCATATTTTAAATGTCGTTAGCCCCAAACTAGTTAAAACATATGTAGTTCAGGAATTCTCCACATTATGTGTAGTAATGTTGT
This sequence comes from Venustaconcha ellipsiformis, assembly GCA_003401595.1. Taxonomy (NCBI): domain Eukaryota; kingdom Metazoa; phylum Mollusca; class Bivalvia; order Unionida; family Unionidae; genus Venustaconcha; species Venustaconcha ellipsiformis. The sequence continues at coordinate 7,252 of QKMX01150840.1, forward strand.
GCATTAATGGGACATGAAACAACAAAATCCGAGTAAGGAAATTCATTGTAAAATTTATTATATACAGAATACCAGCAAACTTGCGTTTAGAAATTCAGTTTTTCTAACATGTCGAATACACGTTTATCACAAATTAAACAACGAACCTTCCAATATTTCTTGAAAACTATACACACATTTCTGATGAGTATTAGTTTTGTCTCATTCATGCATGGCGTCTGACAAAAATATTATGAATGTAAGATTATGTTGGTATGTGGGGAATTCTTGAATTGTGTCAAATGCCAGTTTCTAAATAAAATGTAACCTATCTTTAATCAAGGTAATAGTGCGTGCTACTGTCTCTTGCAAGTACGAATATAGATAACTTATGTCCATCTAGTCTCATATACACCAGTTCTGTGGTCTTTTTTCTTTCTTGAGGTCAGGCATATGGCGAAATTAGTTCACGTAAGGGAAGTAATATACCTTATTTTATTGGATTAGGCTCTATATTGTAGTCTCTGATAACCTTGGAGACCAAATGTTTAGTCAAAACACTTCTATCACAATAGAAGGAGGACAATCGTGCAATCATGTTGCTGCTTTACTGCATGTCCTGGTGGACATAACTCGTACCCAGAGAAAGATAGCTTAAATGCACCAACGTCTACAAAATGAAAATGGAACCATCCCCAAGAGAAAAGAGACGAGTAGTCCTAAGAAATCCCAAAATATTGTCTTTGATAAACTATAATATGGTCACATACACAACATTATTTAAAAGACACTAAAATTTGAAATTGAAAATGTGAAGAATTAGTAAAAAATAAATCTGAGCATATTTTATGAAAAATTTTAAAAGTTGCATCACAAACTGTAGTTCTTTTTAGCTACGGTGATAACAGCTTAGACAGAAAGCGGGAATGTTAGTTTTGCATAATACAAATATTATGTACTCGGTTATGTCAAATTTACTTTCAAATGTTAAAATGTAGAGACGAAAAAGTGTAATCATTAAAAGAGGCAGTAAAGGACAAACACAAGAGGAGATAAAGGTTTGGGGCATGGGTAAAGCTTCCCTAATTGCTACATGCTATTACATTATTATCTCAAGTGATCAAAATTAGATTACTATCGAGTCACATTGGGACGTAGCCTGACGAACTTTCGCTGTGGACATTTCACTTTCCACGATCAAAACAAACTGGGTCAAAGGAAATTGTTTTATATTTGCTGTCAGTATGTTCCTATCCCACGTCATGATATTGCTGCCAAACTGATAAATCCATGTTATTTGTTCCTATAAATTGCATGCGAATTTTCATGTAATTTGATTTTCTATCTTGAGTACAATATTTATTCAATAAACATGCGATTTATTCATCAAATATTCTTTATAGCTATTGGAAAACTAAAAAGATATTATTTGATTTTGAGCTAGACTGTGTTGCGTAATACTATATGTGAAACTAAACGAATATTGTCCTAGGCGTTTTCTGATACTTTCATTTTTGCAGAGTAAAGAGCGTTTCAAGACATTTCTATCCTCTGAGGAGAGAGCAATGAAGGAAATTTTAAACTATGTCGGCTTTAATACTAATTACACACACTTAATACAAATATTTACACTTCGTTCATGCACCTTTTCATATAATGAAACAATTTTTCTCAAGTGATTTTCTGGAATGTTTTCTAAATATTTTTTTTGAATGAGGTCGAATAATTGAAAATATAAACAAAATGTAAATATGCGTGTGCTCTTTCGTGTAAAGGATTGACAATTTCATTAAAATCCAAATATCTCTGACTTTTGACACTTGCACAGTTCCAGAAATTTTACACCCCAGAAAGGGCAGAAGACGGGAAGCATAAGGGAAATTAAGTTATTATTAAAACAATTGCCTTCTGTTATGCATATTTGATTTGTATGGTCTTTTTTCTCGATGAGTATAGAGTATTATAATTATATGTTGGACTAGACTTAGTCCAAAATCAATATTACTGTGTACCTAACTAGTGACATTGATATTGTGTTTTCTTTGCAAACAAATAATACAAAATTATTATTCTCTAGGAGTGTGGGTTTAGTTTTAGTATCTTGATCAACGAAGGAAAACATCTGAATTTTGAGTATGTAACGAGGATAATGAATTCACTACGACAAACCTGTTGTACCTGATGTTTCTCATGTTCTTCATAGTAACGGACTTTATCTGTTAACAACTTAGAAGTTTCGAAAATTGAATTTTGGACCAATAGCCTTGCACTAATATTGTGTCTTTGTTTTCTTAATATAATAGTGTTTCTTTGAAAAATTAATTTTTCTTGCGAAAACATAAAAAGTAGAATTATCTGCATAGTAAGGATTGTATTTAGTTTTTGATTTAGGTGTAATTATTTATTCAAATATTATTCTCGTGAATTACAAGGTGCTCAACAATATTCTTGGGCAGAAACATTAATTTGGAATTATAGTGAATTCGTACAAAATACTTATTTGATTATATTATTATGAATAATTGGAACACTGTTAGCACATCATAACACTTCAGGCCACATGTAATTTAATACATTCATTACTACAGACATATCAACCATCAGCGCTTGATCTTACTTCGAACACCACTGAAATTTAATACTTTATGAATGGTGATAGAATATTTTGGACAATCTGCCATTCAATTCACAATACTGTAAGTTCTTTTTAAATTTTAACCTTGTGCTATATTATTTGCTGAATTAAAAAAAAAGTCGTCGGTCTTCGCTCTTTTTGTTACTTAGCTTAAGACTACAGAAGTGTAATTCTACCTCAAATAATTACATTTCCATAGATTTGATGAGCAATTGAAAAAAACATGCTTTTATATGGATTTTTTAAAAAATCATAAATACCATGTAATATGGAACAATATGGAAATATACACGTGTCCTTATCTTCAGTAGTTGTTTTATATTTTTGCATTCCAAAAACTCCAAGAAACTTTAAGAATCATATAAATAAACATAATATGTATCTTTGCAAAATCGCGTGACAATTTCGCTTTGAAAAGATTTTATTAATTTCATCTTAATAGTTTCTTCATCACAATTGTATATAGTACTCTACATTGGATTTTCCTGTTCAGATTTAGCTGAATCCTAGCCTTTGAAGTGACTATCTGACGAGATTTTTACAAACAATAATACCTGCTTTGTACAATAGAAATTTTCCTGCAAACATCAAGGATTTGACTTAAGATTTGTAGTTTTTGTTATCAGCATCAACTCTACAGTGCTTTCAGTCTACAATAAGTGTAACAAAGTAAATTTATAATTACTTTTTAAAATGCCCGTAATAGGTTGAAGGTTGGGTCCGGGAACCATCCCAAGGTCATCTTACAATCAAATATATCTGGTTATCTGATAATATAGGGATAATAAATATATTCTACAAAAAAAGAAAAACATACACACTTTCACACTCGCATGCATACATGCATATGGCACACAATCACTTTAGATAAACAAATTAACTAGACTAAAATATGCATGCAGCAT
>QKMX01150982.1:0-10094 GCA_003401595.1 Venustaconcha ellipsiformis
TATATATGGAAATCATTACTTGAATTTGGACAACAAAAGTCAAAACCGACATGATGGACAATCTGATTCATCAGAAAGTCATGTAGTATGTTAATTATGATAAAAAAAATTGTATGATTGGGCTATGTGTTAGAAATTTATGATGCGACAAGAGGGAACTAATGATACAACGGAAGAAAATATATCTTCGAATGAAGATCATAAAACTGGAAGAATTTTAAAGATAGATTAAGAAATATGGACACATTTGCACGAATATATCAAAGATTATCTTGCGACAGGAAAACAAATCCCTGATAATGATCATTTAACTGTGTTCAGTTGGCAATAAAGCTAAAATGGATACACAGGGCAGTTGTATTAGATCAAGGACCATGGCTAAAACCATTCATAGAACCAAAAACATATTAGACAATAAAGGCGACTACCAATTTTGAAATGGATTTTCCTTTAAGTTACTGAATACTACTGTCATCTGAAAACATGGAAACTTAAGAAAGTACTATGGCTAAATATGTTGTGACAATAATAAATATTTAAAACTTCACGAGGATGTTTATTCTGCAAGAGGAAAAATAGCAGATGCAAATAAGGTATTGGTTCAACAAAAAAACGGTAATCATAAAAATTTACGATGACTGTGCAGAGCTAGAAATAAGCATGTTACTTATCTATGGTTTCTCTACAAAAATCATAATAATACAATTGTGTGCAATCGCTGCTCCAGATATTAATCATCTCAGTGTCTGTTTAACTCGTTGTACCTGCAAGTTTTAATCTATCATCAAAATATTGTAATAATTTTATTTGAAAATATCACTACCACAATCAATGGTAACAGACGTTATCTACCAAGACTGTTTTTGCAGCTAAATTATTTGCATAATTAAAACATTTTGTTTTAGCCTAGCCATCATATCCTATACATATTGTTCATGTTTTATAGCACTTGGAATTTGCTTAATACAACGCTGTACCAGAAGTAGATTCCTAACATCGTGTGCAATCTTTTCCTTTTTGAGAGGAATTCCACATGTTTCGTATATTGCCATCATATTTCTTTACTTCGATATTTTATAATTTCTTCTAGAACATGTTCTCTTTTCTAACATATATTTATAACCAATATAAATCCTAACATCCCGTTCACATGTACTGAAAAAGTCTGAAATACTCATGAATTATTTCCATATCGGAAGATTTCAAAGAATCGCTTGTGTTTGGGTTGGGTGGGTTTCTTCCATGCTTTCATCTTGATCATTAACGTAATTTAAAGAATTATACAGAATTTTTAAGTAGCAAACATTGTTTACTTAAATTTTTCATTTATGTGATAAAGTGTTTTTATTTTTCTCCAACAATTCCTCACTTGCGTTATAGTGTCTTTCTCGTTTTACTTTATATTTATCAGAATCAAATAAATTAAATGAAAACTGCTTCCTGACAATGCTAAAGTATTAGAAAATGCTCCCCCGATTATTAATGCTGTTAATACAGTTAATTATAAAAAATAATTGTTTATCGCAGATTGCTAATGCATTTAAGTTCAATTTTCAAAAGTGCAGGATGGTTTTGTTTAAAATAATGCTTCTGATTCATTTATTCCATTATATTCTATTTTGCCAGGCAAATCTTTAAATACGTTTTCTGCATTTATGTTTTTTTACATAAGAATTACTTTTATTATGTATCAGCAATTTAATATTAGATATTAATTCAGTGTTTAATTTTAAAACTTGATTGTACAAATGAATATTTATGTTAATTACACCGTAATCAACGGAATTAATAAGTTGTATTCAGCAAAGGTTGAAGGATCATTGTCAAATCCAAAAGTAGTAGTCACTGTATTTTGAATTTTAAAATCAGGGAATATATCCAAAATGCCGTTTGCTGGTTTCATTAGACTTGTTTCAACTCATTTCTACCTACATTATTTCCTGGTTGTATCAATAATATTAGCACTTTTTGGTGAATGGCGATTATCGAAGTGTATTATACTTTCCGGTAGTTAATTATCAAATGTGTCTATTCCTTTTTAATGTAAACGATGTCAGTAGTTTTAATTCCCATTTCCGTATTAAGTTAGTGAATGATGATTCTAATTCACCGATATTATTTTATTATATTCTTGAACTAATGTAACTTTTCCGATTTCATTTTTGTTTTCATTGAACCATATTTAGATATCAGTAACAGTAGCTTTAGATTTATCAGCATTTGATATTCATTTGATCTTTTACTTGTTTATCGAAAAATTGCAACTCTTGTTTTGTTAGCATTTCACTCATTTCTACTTTTGATTACGTTTATAATTCTTTAATCTCTTGATTTGCATACTCTTGATCTACATACTCTTAATCCATATACTCTTGATCTGTATACTCTTGACCTGTAAACTCCTGATCGGCACACTCTTGATCTACATACTTTCATCTGTATACTCTTGATTTATATACTCTTGATCTGTATAACCTTGATATGTATACTATTGTCCTGAATACTCTTGATCTGTATACTCTTGATTTGCATACTCTTGACCAGTATACACTCGATCTGTATACTCTTGATCTGTATACTCTTGACCTGTATACTCTTGACCTGTATACACTCGATCTGTATACTCTTGACCTGTATACTCTTGATCTGTATACCCTTTGATCTGTATACTCTTGACCTGTATACTTTTGGTCTGTATACTCTTGACCTGAATACCATTGATCTGTATACTCTTGATCTGTATACACTTGACTTGTATAGACTCGATCTGTATACTTTTGACCTGTTTACTCTTGATCTATATACTCTTGACCTGTATACTTTTGGTCTGCATACTCTTGACCTGAATACTCTTAATCTGTATACTCTTATCTGTATACTTTTGATCTGTATACTCTTGATCTGCATACTTAGATCTGTATACTCTTGATCTGTATACTCTTAACTTGTATACTCTTGATTTGCATGCTCTTGACCTGTATACACTCGATCTGTATAATTTTGACATGCATGCTCTTGATCTGTATACTCTTGATCTGTATACTCTTGATCTGTATACTCTTGACCTGTATACTCTTGATCTGCATACTGTTATATTCTTGCACTTTAAAATCCATTATATAAGTACCTTTCTGTTGACTTCTTCAAAATGATCATTCTTCTACTTGTGGAATCGTAATATTAAAACATCTATAACTATATTTTCCAATATTTTTACACCATCCTTTGAGTTCTAAACTTTTAATATTGTCATCATTTTCTCGTTTCAATCTTTATGCAACTGTTGCAGTTGTGATTGCAATGTAAAAATAATTTTCCAGAGACTTCTTTGCTTTCTCCACGTCACTTTCTATCGTTGTTATTCCAAGATTTATAATTTTTGTTCGGTTGGTTGTAATAATGTATATATGTTTTTTATACGTTATTTTTTATTATGTTCCATCAGTTTGTATAGCTTATAAGGCAATTATTATACCAATTAATATTTTCGGCAATAAAATTTTGAGCATTTGAAATCGGTGTTTTGATTTGATCGATTTCTTTGCAGTTCTAATAGTTATTAGATTTTTACGTGATAATCTGATATTAATATATTATTCAATTCTTCTCTTCATGATTCTACATATCTATCATTATTATCCTCCATTTAGTGAATTAATATCGATCAAATTAATTTGCTTAAGTTATTCTAAAAGATATTTAACTGTCATATAATTAAAACATATTTCTTCATCTTTAATGTTCGTCTACAAAATTACCCTGAAATGCATTTTTGATCGGTATGAACCATGAGAGAGTAGATTAGCTTGTATTACAATAATGCATTTTATTACTTTACTGAGAAATTATATAAGGTTTTATATTTCAAAAATTCATCAATCTGTGTCTTATTTGGTAGAAGTTATTTATGAGTTCGCATAATTAAACCCTAGTAATTTAATGCTGTACCTGATCATATTCACTGTATGATTATTACTCAGAATTATTAAAACTTTAGAGTTACGTTTATGAAATTCAATATATATGCATTATTCATTAGCAGTCATTCCTTATTGAATTTGTTTTTTTTATTGTGGTCTTGTTTATTCATTCTTACAAATGTGTTATAGTAGAATATATAGAGCAATTTTCTCATTTGAAAAATTGTTGTAATCAACTACAAAATACATATTCTGTAGTGAAATCTACACTTTATTATTATTATTTTCAAACTGTCCTTCCCCGATTATACCAGTAGAATTAGCGGCAGAATTTGTCTACAGGTAGTATTTGATTTATGTAACGAGAATCAAAGCTTATTAACCTAAACAAACAATCCTAACAAAGACTGCAAAGTCTAAATAGGTCCAGACGCTGAGGCCGTGTTCTTCCAACCATTTTTATAATCAGCAACTTTTTTTTTTTATCAAATTCCTACTAACAGTGGCGTCACTAGGGGATACGAGAGGTGCGGACCGAACATGGTGACACTATCTGTAGGGGTGACACCAAATTGACTATAAAATTTTTGAATTTTTGTGCTGGAAGGAGGTCCATGGGGGTGATACTATGAGTTACCGCACTGGGTGAAACCAACCCTGGTGACGCCGCTGCCTACTCACTAATTTCGTTATCGGTTATTGCTTTACTCAGCACTTCTTTAATAGCATTAAAGTTACTTCTAAGAGAGGTTACAATCTTATGTTTTGAAACTTTCTTATAAGACAGTTAGATTTTTAACACTCACACTATAGCTGGAAAAAAATCTGAAAGCTAAAGGAATAATAAGTCCAAAAATATCATATATATCCTAAACTAGCATCTGCCACCACTCCAACGTTTACAGAGTTTAAACAGGTAAATCCTGTTTGATACTTGTTTTCTACACCTATGCAATCTCCTTAATGAAATCGTTCTTAATTTCATTAATTTTCATAGGCCTGAAATTTATGACACGATCGGTAGGTAATTCCATCAAAGAGATTAACTAACTGTCGTTGTTATTACAGTCGGCATATTTGAACGATGGATTGGGAACAAGTTACACATGCTGAATAAAATTGTCTACATTGTTTATCTCCTTTTTGCAAACTTAAAATTTCCAATGACTATTCCAATGACACAACGCAATAAAAAATATTGGCAGAAAAAAAGACTATTTGATTTTACGGGACACATTCTGTACACAAGACCTACAGTGGGCTTGTTTTTAATTTTGAAGTTCCCGAAAATCAGATGTGGTAGCGTTTAATGACATGTTGATAATTTCTCAATGTTTTTGTTATAGTCGATGACTTCTGAAGAGGCAGTTTAAGAATCGAAACTGGTTGGACATCCTTTCCAATGAAATTTCAATTATTGCCATCCTTGGTTTTTTTTTTTTTGTTTTTTTTTGATCGAGTATTCTTTCGATATTGACACATCGTCTTCTGTTTTGGTCCGCCGTTGAAACTCTGGCCTTTAAACACTTCTTTGTTCGCATCTTCCCGTTTATAGACAAGGGGGATCACGTCCACATAATTGTTATGTGACGACCACCACCCCCAATACGTTTTTTTTGTCAGTTGGATAAATTACCTTTATGAAAGTGCGTTTTGTTTTCCCAATGCGAATCCAATCTCAGGAGTTTGACGTTCCAAACAATCGATCAAACTCGCTTCGGTTTCATGCATAACTTCCGAAGCATATTAAAAGCTACAACGGTATGAGTGATTCTAACCTTTATCGACATATTTGAAAGTAAGCTGATGTATAAAATATTTTTATATATGTTCTTTAAAAGGTCTTTGAAAAAGTTTCACGAACTAGCTTTTATTTCAGGATTTTCAGTCGTGACAAAATGAACGTCTTTTGTTTCCATTCATTTTTTAAATGCTTGGTTAAGAATTTTTGGTGTGTCTTTGTGTGTGTTTGATGTGTATCTATTGCTGTTGCTCCTGAATTAGTCACCCAAAAATGGTCGGGTTGTTCTTGTGGTAATTTTTGAATCACGATTCTTGACGTATCCAACGAGCAAACGAGTAGAAGTCGTCTTCAGTTCGTTGGTCAAATTTTTCTGGAGTTCATTTTATATTAGTCTTTCATCTTTTTGGTTCTTCTGTTGAAGAGAGGTGTTGACATCATCTTTTTTACCCAAGCTTTCATTTTTTTTTCATCTGTGAATATGGGCATTTGTTAACAAGGTTGTCATACTAGAACCAGGAAAATGAGTATGCGAAGTTTAAAGACATCTCTTGTTTCTTATTTTTTCTTCCATCCATGTGGTTGTTTCCATAATCGTCTTTGTTTTTGTTTTCTTTGTTTTTCCCGCCTTTCTTGAAATCTTTCAGAGTAGGCTTAGCCGTATTTTCTGAGAAATATGCTCCATCTATCAACGATTGTACGTCCTGTTGTAAGCGTGTTATCTCTGAGTTTAGTATTAGGAAGTAAATGAGTTTCCAACGATGAAGTTTAATCAATCGTTTGTAAGAACTTTACGGACTTTACGGACTAGGTCTTCTTTTGCCGATTGACGTTTTCTTTTTCACCGTTAGTGAAGAATTTGATGATGTCCTAATCGTTCTTTCTGTATCATGGTCAAAGGCTACCCCCTTTTCAAAACGTCCAAGCAAGGCTGAAACACGAGAGATATAATTTCTTTCGATTCTTTACGAATGATTTGCTTTCGCATCAGAGGATTTAATTATTAAGTACTTGAAAAATACCCAAACTTGTATCTAAGCGAGTAGGGAATCCTTTTGATTGGAAGAAGGTTCTTTATGTGCTGGAATTCGTCTCCACTGACTGTCAATATGTCTTGTCAACTTGACTTTCTGTACTACTAGTGTTATCAATTGAAAAAATCTTGCTTGTTCTTGCTTGGACAAATTCAGTAATCTTTGTAACATATCTGTTCTGCCTTGTGCTTTGTTCTTAAGAAATGTCACCTATTTGGTTGCAGCAGAAGACGTTGACAGAGTATAATTATTTTCTTTAGAAATTAGTTTTACTTGTTTCATCAAACTAGAATACATTGGTCTTAAATCTGGTTTCGCAAGCAACGTCATAAAAGAAGAAGTGGAAGGAAGGACAATAACGAATTTTTCTTGACAACGTTCGCGATCCGGCAGGAGAGTCTCTCTTTCTTGAAATATAGGTTTTCTTTCGGTTGTTTTTGTTCTCCTTCTTAGAGCGTAAACATGCTTTTTCTTTTTGGGTCTGTCTGTTAGGTTGTTTGTTTGTTTGTTTTAACCCTGCCTTTAAGATTCCATTTTTGAAATTGAAGAAATAATATTGATAACACCACTAAAGAAAAGATCCAGTTGCACCTGGTTTAAAGATAATTTTCTATTTTGCTTTTGGTTTCAAGTTTGGTCGCGTGTGTCATTCAGTAGGGACAAAGTTAGTATTTTAATTCTTTAGAGAAAATAAGTTTGTTTCAGGTTTAATGTGATTGATGCCTCGTACTAATTGACGTGCTGTCAAGTAAAACATCGGAACACTTCTCTGAGACTTTTCTGATAAAGATGAATAAACTTATCCACACATTGTCCATACATTGCCCGAACAAATAAGGCAAGAAGATGAGCTTGAAAGAAAGTCATGCTGAATAATATTAAAAAGGAAAGAACTGAATATGACGTTTTAGAGTCTTCTCTTTGACAGAAGAAGATGAAGATGACGTGTAAATGACGTGACTTCTTTTCTCATACCAGTTATGAAACGCATTTATGTGAACGCTCCAATAATCAAGAGTGGTAGATTTTATATCGATTAGCAAATACGACATGACGATTCAGTTGCATCGTCATATTTATTAGACGAGGTGTTTACCTGTTGGGTAAACACATAAACTTGGAAATTATATACTGAACATTAAAACAACACCACATAAATCTGCATTGAGACCGATGGCGCGATTTTCTTTACGTAGTTGAAACAAGTTTTGAATACGTAATACTTGTAAATCAAAGTTTATTTTCTTCTTTGTCTTCGCCCATGTCATTGAAGATGACAATATGTGTCTGACTATCCCTTCGTCTTGGCAAGGAATTCCTTATGAAACTAATGGATTGTCTTTGATTTTCTGTCAGTTACGTGTAACTCTTTTGCAACTCTCTGTACCACCATACGATACATTGTACAGGATTCATTCACAGGAGTGTACATTTGTTTAGGAAATAAGCATACGTTTGACTGACGCAATATGCCAGTAAATTAAATCGAAGACATAAAGTCACTACCTCACACATAACGTCAAGGTAAATCGTCTAATACAAAATAGAATTTTAAACGTGCAGTAGTTGTCAAGTAAGCAACAACGATGTCATTATCAAACTCGAGGTAGTGAAAGCTGGGGGACTTCTTCGAAATTCACCAAGATCAAATCTTCATGTATGATTTCCAAATGTTAAATGAATTTTCACTTATTGTCAATGAGTTGAACGCATCCTTTTTGATCTGCCAAGTATTCAGTCTTTGTTAATATTAGACAACAAGCATATTTTCCAGATAAACAAATTAACATGACTTTCGCAAACGATCTGCTTCTTTTGTTTTGTTCAAATTGTGCCAAGGTGATAACTTCTATGGATTCGTACCGTTTTTGTCCCTAATTCTCCTTTGTCGTCCAGAGTCCGAAACCAATTCTTCAATTTCAAAATTTCTTTTATGTAGCCTTAAACATATCCCAAGACTTTATTCGTTGTTCTGATGAAATTTTTCTTTGGTAAGAAAGTTCCAAATTTCGTATATTTTTAACAAGCGGTATCTATCACTCACCCACGCTCCTGTCAAAATACTTTATTGATCATAGTTGCAACAACACTGGGCTTGATTACTCGTTTCATCACACGTACGATATAAAGGAAGCATCAGTTTCCCATGACAATGATGAGATACAACAGGATGGAATAAGTTTGTCGCTTGCAAAACTTTATTTTGTATCAAATCTTGTTTTGGCGTATGTGTTCTACGTCGATGTGTTTGACAAGATTTCAGGTTGCCCGATGGGGAATAAAGTATATTTAAACATCAAAGGATACAAAGATATGAAATTAACATATATTGTTTTGTTGAGATTCGTCTACCTTCTACATAAAGTGTGTCACATTGGTTCGTCCTACAAGCACACTGTCTCGTGGATTTAAAGGTTTGATGTCCCCACATCGTAATCATCAACAATATGTTTAATTCTGGATCTATACTAAAACGTCATTTCTATCATGTGCTATCCCTGACTTTCAAAACTTGTGCGTCGTTGATATGCTTCCATGTTTGGTCGCAAACCGTTTCCACTGAAAACTCATAGTAAGGCTTTTCAGATCATGTGACGGAAAGCAAGTAGGCCATCCATAAAATAAATATTCACAGAAGAAAAAGTTTATGTTACCCACCTTTCTAGCACTTTGTATTCACTTGTTTTAAGATTTACACAAGTACTGGAGTCAATGTAAAGCTTTGACTAAATATTGACAGCAGTGATTGAAATGGCACGATGGCTAGTTTGTTATCAGGTATGAACTTCTTTCAGTAGACTAATCCACGCTCTTTGGCAATAGTAAAAGTTCCCTTCAAAGGAACAATACCTCTGTAATCCAGACATGATTATTGAAATTTTCCACAACAAAGTCGTGAAATGTTTACATCGTGTCCACAACATTTCAACATGTTCTCTTGAAAATTAAAAGGGCATGAAGCATAAGATTGGTATTAAGCGTACAAACTTTCTCGTCCCGTGTATATACATTCGGCGTAGATGTAACGAAAATCGGTCAATTGCGCGGTGATTGGCGTCAGTATCTGAAATGTATGGGAAAATATCCTTAAACTATTTCTGTCATTCCAAATGTTTCAGGCATAGCCAAATAATTAATGTAATTTTTTAATATATGCGTTTCCCACTGTCGTGTACAAGATTTATACTGTTCATATGACACTAATTTCGTACACTGAGAAACTGTCTGCCATGACGTAACATTTCGCTGACTTACTGTTCGCAGTATTCGGACAAATCAGCAAGAATGCGAGAGCCCCGAAATAAATTTTCCCCCATCCTGAATCACGCTAACTGTTGGCGATTACATTTGCCTAAACTTAACTCAACTAACCTGGCGCATCTAAGATAAGTTATATAT
>QKMX01151351.1:0-13992 GCA_003401595.1 Venustaconcha ellipsiformis
GCTCATGTATTATAATATTATAATAAACTTTTATAATAATAATAAACTTTGTTATAAATAAGTAATTTGTTTTGTTTAAATTAAGATTTATTATATTTAAAATTTGAATTTGTGTTTTGATATTTTTTACAGAAAATAAAAAAGGTAAATCTCCGTAAATTAATAAAGTATTTAAACTAATATAATTATTTTTTAGTATGACATACAGCAAAGTTATATAATAATTTTGTTTAAATGATTCTAATTTAAGATAGTTTTTTATAATTAATTCATTTTTGTTTATACAGGTAAATATATTATTAAAAAAATTTACTATTTTATGAAAACTAAACATTTAAACATAAAAATAAGTGTAAGATGTTATAACTCTACTAGTAGTAGAAAATCAAATATTAATAACTCGTGTTTTATATAACAATTTAAATTTATTTATGAAAAGAAATTTAAAATAAGAATTTTTAAAGTAAAAATTTAACATTTCTGTGTAAAGTATAATACAAATTATTATTATTATTATGTAAAAAAAAATTAAAAAAAAATTTATGTCACAAAAATTAAAATTTTTTATATTATTAAAAATAAAATTTAGCAAATAAAATTGACTTACATCGATTTTTATGCAATTCTAAAGAAACAGGAATCGAACCTGTGATATCAGTTTTGAAGACTGAGGTTTTACCACTAAACTATTCTTCACTCATTATAACGCTGTAGATATTAATATTAAATATTTTACTTTAGTTTCTTTAAAATTAATTATTTTTGTTAAAAAAAATAAAAATACACTTATTTTATTATGTTGTAAATAACTATGTTTACTATTAAAGTAATCTACTATTAAAACACTAAAGTCTATCATAATCCACACATAAACACTTAACACTCAGATAAATAAAAAAATGGAGTTTTCTAAAGCTAAACTAATAAAAAAAAAAAAATTAGTAAAAATTTCATAAAACGTTAAACTAGTCATTTAAAACTCATTTGTTTATTCCACCCACAGATTCTTCTACGGGTACCTTGTGTCAACTTAACTCAAATTACCTAAAACCCAGTCAGAAGTTCCAATCATTTTACTATTATAAACTATTATTAGTAATTTATAATAGTGCATTAATTATTATCTAATTAATGCCGAGGTAAAGCTCTAGTTAAATACCCAAGCCTTAAAACTTTTTAGTTTGTATTTATATTTTAATATAAATTAAGTATGCTATACTATTAAAATAATTGGAAAATTAAAAATGGTCTACGACTTTGCTAAGCTTTAAACTCTCCGAGTGTGATGGGCGGTGTGTGCAGGATTAATTTATTAATTCATCGTAACATACTCATTTACGACTACTAATGATTTCAACTTTACCACTTCAAGTTTCAGAAATGATTCCGTACTATGGTAATTTTTGGAGATTACTTCTGATTGCTCATTTGTTGCTCTTTGTTTTTACCTTTGTAACACGTGTGTTGCCCAGTTTACTAAGACCGTGAGGACTTGACTTCAGCCACATTAATTTTATAAATATGAACATTATTGACTAAGTAAAACTAGTTAATAATGTTTATTCTATTAAAATTGTTAGAAAAATATATATAACTAGTACTTTTATGCATAATTGCATATAAATACTAGACATTTCTGTTTATTACTAAAATACTAATACTAGTAATAATTATAAATACTAAACTGTGGGTTTTGTTCGTTTATAAAACTTAATTCTACATCTCAAAACACGAACTGACGACAGCCATGCAATACCTCTTTAAATAATAAATTATAAAATTATTATAAATTATTATTTACTATCAAACTGGTAAGATTCTACGTGGATTATCGCATTAAACCACATGTTCCACCATTCGTTTTAATCCCCGCCAATTCTGTTAACTTTGAGTCTTGCGACTATACTCACCAGGCGGATTGCTTAGCGTTAACTTTTAACAATCATTGTTTACAGTAAGGGTTACCAGGGTCTCTAATCCTGATCATGATCCCTACTTTCATACCTCAACGTCAGAAAATATAAGAAAGGCACATTAGTAAATCGGCAAACATCCTTAGGTAGTTACATTTTATCGTTATCTAAGAAAATCCCCCCTCTTTATATTCACTCAAGAGTTTATATTAAAATTTTCCATCTTTTATGAATTGATTAAATTTTTTACTAACTCCGTCTACGTATCCTTTACGCCCAATCATGCCGAATAATGCTAGTCACTCAGGTATTACCGCGGCTGCTGGCACCTGTATTTGCCATGACTTCTTTTTATGTTTATCCTCAAATGCTCACATACGTATAAGCTTTACAACTTTAGTCTTCTTCACTTCCGCTAAATCGATAGGTCATGCTTTCGCACATTGCCTAATATTCTTCACTGCTGCCACAGGGCGGGGTTGTTTCCATACCCCATGTGGTTGATCCTTCTCTCAAATCAACTAGAGATCGTAGGCTCAATAAATTGAATACCTAATCCCACACGCCAAGGTCTAATATACATCTATACTGTTTAGTAAGATTTACATACATAAGTACGTATAAAGTTTTGCTTTTTATATTATTACCAATAACATGTTTACTCACCTCGACGCTAGTAGTTTAATTTTACTAAATAAATTAATATTAATTAAGCTACTTAACTTGCATGTGTTAGACGTTTAGCTAGCATTAACTCCAAGCCAAGATCACACCTATAATTATTAATTCTGAACCTTTAAGTTATTAATTATCAGTTATATTTAAATTTTACGTTATTTTTATCTATTTTTTTATCACTATATATTATTCCTACCCTATGTAATCTTTTTATCCCCCTTTTTTGTCATCATACTAAAAACTGTTCGAAAGGTAAAGCACAAAGTTTTATAGGCATATGATGGTGATATCTACCACAAATTTCAGCACATTGTCCATAATAAAATCCGATATTATCTATATAAAAAGTGTGGTGTGTTGATCGTCCAGGTACACAATCTAATTTTAAACCAAGACCTGGAATAAATCAAGAATGGACTACATCATATGAATTTGTAATAACTGTTATATTTACATGAGCTGGTAAAACCAAAGTTCTTTTAGTTCTAAGTAAACGCCTAGCTAAATTTACAGGAACAAGTTCACCTCTATGCCTATTATATTTTATTGATCTATGATAATCAAAAATTTGATTACAATCTGATTTTAAATTTATTGGAGTTAACAAAGAAGATTTTAAATTTAAAGCACTATTATTTACGTTTATTTCTAAAGGTTTATGTGTTATAGAATCATAAAATATTTTTGATGTGAATTTAAATTTTTGAATTCTTTTATATTTTTTTTGTTTAAAACCTCATATTAATTCGGAATTTTTTGTTTTTGGTTCTAAAGCACCATTTTGTAAAAAAAACTTAGTTGTTAAAAAAATATTTTTTTTTATTTCACCATCGCTATTTAATAATATGTCTAAATTGTGTTTTGTTAAAGTTCCTTTTATAAAAGTAAAGGGTTTAATTTTAGTAGAATCTATTATGTTTGATGAAAAATTAACACTATTATCTAAAATTTCATTATTATAATGTTTGTTGCTAGTGTTTGTATTTAAGTCATTAAAATAATTTCAATCTATATGATTATTATTGTTAAGTTCATTTGTTGAAAAATAATCTTCTGTTTTTACATTATTTAAATTTTTATCACTAATATTAACTTTTGTTGTATTTGATACTGATACGTTTATAGATGGTTGATTATATATATAACTATTATTAATAGAATCTATTGTTGTTTTCGTTATTTTAATATCTTTTAATCTTTTTAAATAAAGTTCTTTAAATTCTAATTGTGCACCTAGTTGTAAAGCTTGATAATAAGAATCCGCACAATAAGATTCATGAGGAGTAAATACAACTCATTTATTGTTACCAACATTTTTAGGAGCTGCTAGTATACTCTGTGCAGCTGCAGCGTCAAATTTATAAGATCAATATCATTGTTTACCCTGAACCCTTAAAGTAAATAATGAACTTTCATTTTGTCATTCGATCATTCTTAAAATAAAATTAGAGTTTACTAAAATATTACCACATCAACTCAATGGTATTAAAGCAACTAAAAAATCACCTCATTTGCCGTGTCCCCTAAGGCTAGTATTTATAACGGGGTTAAAAAAAAATATATTTTTATTAATAATACGAATAATTATAAAAAAATATAAAGCTCAAAACAAAGAAAATCAAAATCATCATCAATATTGCCATTGAGATAAATGAATTAATATGTCTGATTTATAAGTTGAAAATCCGTAATTAAAGTTGGTTAAGGTATTTGCCTCTGTCATTATTTGACCTCACATTTAATTAAAAGATAAATAGTATACTAATTAATATATAAATAATTAAGGTTATAAGTTCTATTGAAAAATAATTTTTACGTCAAGAAAAGATTAATAAACACATAAAAATAAATGTATATAATGCATAAAAATATATATAATAAATAGCATACAGTTTATAAAAAAAATATTTATTTATTATATAAAAATTAATGTAATCTGTACTATGCCAATAATTAAAGAAGTTTATAATATTTATACTAACAAATCAGTTACCTACGACACAAACAATCAAAGATACTATCACTAGTAAACTTACAGCAAATACATGGTTAAATTTAATAATTTTTAAGATATTACTTGTTATAAAAGACGAATTTACTAAAACACTATGTGGATTAACTCTTAATCCTTTATATAAATCAAAAACAGAGTAATAAACTAACCTATAAAAATAAACTAAACTTGATAATAAGCCAACAAATATTAGTCCTATACTTAAAAAATCAAAAGTTCCTGTTAAAAAAACCTTTAAAAATAAATTTTTATAAATAACACCAATAGTAAAAGGAAGTCCGGTTAAATTCATACTACAAAAAATTAAAAGAACTGAGTCCCCCAACAAGTAACTCCCTCCACAACCCATTAATCTAGTATCTTGACTTTCATAAAATCTTATAAAAGAGCCTGCGCAATAAAATGTTGCTGCTTTAAATAACCCATGTAAAAATAAGTAAACAATAGTAACTTCAAAATAATTGTTAACAGCTAATATCCACAAAAACCCACAATGGCTCATTGTAGAATAAGCTAATAACTTTTTCATATCTGTTTGACTAGCAGCAACTACACCACCATAAGAAGCAGTAAGAGATCCTATAAAAGTTAAAACACTATTATATTCATAATAGAGGAATAATATATTAAATTTACATATTAAGAAAATTCCAGCTGAAACTAAAGTTGCGGAGTGTATCAACGCTGATGCTGGAACAGGGGCTTCCATAGAGTCAGGTAGTCATAAATGCCCTCCTATTTGAGCAGATTTTATACCGGAAGCTAATATTAAAGTAAATATTCCAGTATTAAATAGAGAATCATTACCTATACCTTCTCACAAAATAATATACAAAAAAGTGTCGCAATCTGTTGTATTTGTTAATTTATAAAAAGATATTAATGCTATTAAAAAAAATATATCACTAGCTAAATTAAAAGTAAAAGCTTTTATACTTGATTTTAAAGTAGATTTTCTGCTTGTTCAAAAATTTATTAAAAAAAAAGAAGTTAAACCGATTAATTCTCAACCTAAAAATAATGTAAAAAAGTTATTTCCCAATACAAAAATTATCATGCTAAAAATAAAACTATTTAACCAAAATAAAAATTTGCCCTCATCACTCTCCCCTCTAAAATAATTTAATACATAGATGTTAGTAGCACACCCAATTATACTAACTAATAAAAAAAAAAAATAACTTAAGTAACTTAATGAAAAACTTAAATTATTACTAACTGAGGATAACAAATTTACTGTTCCATCTAACGACAAGTAAACAATATTTTGTTTAAAAACAATATAAGGAAACAGCGATATTAATATACCAAAAATTAAAAATAAAACTAATGAAAATAATACTACAAAAGTAAAAACAGTTAAATATTTTCTTATTAAAAAGAATGAAACTATAAAAATAAAATAAAATAAAAATAAAAATAGTAGTAATTGTACTAAAAATGCTGATATGTTAATCACTTTATTAAGGTTAATTTTTTTTATTTATAAATTCTCATATAGTTTTAGTTAAATTACTTCGTAACCATATAAGTTTTCTAGGGTTTTTACACACCTTATCTAAATCTTTTTTTAAAAGTTTTTTAATAAAAATTTTTTTTTTACTAACTTTATACTTTACACTATTTAATACTAAAACTAACATTTATTATTTACAATTAATTTGTTTTTTTTATTAAAAAGTAACTCTCTCCATTCTCATTAGAAAAGTTAGTGTATAAAAAAAAAAATAATCAAAATGATAATATAAAATAATTTACTAACTGAGCAACAAATGTTATAATTAAATGACCTACGTAATAAAAAAAAAGAATTATTTTTAAAGTTAACAAGCTAAGAAAATTAGAATTTAACTCATTAATAAAGATTAAATTATTTGAATCTAGTAAAAATATGTTTAAAAAAGAAAAATCTTTTAATAAATTTAAATAAATAAATTCATAGCACTCAAAAAAAGCTAAAAAAATAAAAAAAAATCTGATATTTTGAATTAAAAATCTTAAATATATACTTGATATAGAAACTATATCTAAAAAACTTTCAAATAATAAATTTGATGATCTGGATACTCCTCTTACGTATTGTGTAAAGCCCCATCCGTAGTTTTTAATAACAAAAGTTGGTACTAAAATTGGTATTAAAAAAATAAAATTAAATAATATTATTAAAAAAGTACTAGCTTTAAAAAAAAAAACAAAAAAAACAGTTAATAAAAAACTAATCGCAATACTTAGGTATACTAATATGTAAGCTAATACATCATCTATACTGCCCAGTTCTTCTTCTACTTCACTAAAATAGTCAAATAGTACACTTGTGTTATCTTGATTAATTGTAAAATTACCTACAAATTTATAAGCATATAGCATAATATAATAGATTATACTAATTAAAAATATTATTTTTACTAATAATGGTAAGTAAAAAGTTAAACTGTATATGTTCTCTAAGTTAGAGCTAAAAGTATATTGTAGTGTGTATAAGTGTATATCTAAAGAGTTAAAATAAAGATTATATTGATTAAAAAATGTAAAACTAGTCAATTAAATTAGGGCTCCTATTAAAAATAGTCGATAAAATTGAGGATTTCTTAAAAAGTTAGTACTCATGTAAATAAAAATATACACAAAATATAAAAGAGAAGCAGCATTACCTCATAATCTATTAAAAAATTTCCCAAAAGGTAAATAAGAAAAAGTATATATTATACTAATTAAAAAAATTGTATAAGTAATTTGAAAAAATAGATCACTATCCACTGTAAGTCTTTTAATATAAATAATGGCTTTTGAAAGTAATTTTACTTTTGTTGTTAACGCAAGTAAAGGTAGGGTGACGCTATTTAAGGTGTCGTAACCAATTAATTCTCCCATAGATAAAATATTTGGTTGAAAATAAAAAGCAACAAAAAATAAAACCAACCCAAATAAACCAGTGTAATGATAAGGACAAACTATTAATCAGTTCATGTATGGTCTGAAATATCAATGAGGAGCTACTCCTAAAAATCTAACATCAGTAGACATACCGATATCACCTCACATAAATAATTCATAGTGTAAAGTTTCTGGTTCCATATATAAGTAAAGACACAATAATCCTAAAATAAATAAAATATTAAAAAAATGTCCTAATTCATTTAAAAGTACTTCATCATATCAATTTAATTCGTGACTAACACCTTCTCAATAATTTTCTACTTTTCAATCGTAATGCATATCAACACCGTGTCTTAAACTAAAAAATGCTAGTATGAATGCTGTGGTATAGTGTAAGTGAGCTAATCTGAGAATAGTATCAGAGTTTAAAGTTTGATCTGGAAAAAGTAATCAATATAGTTTACCAACAAAAGCAGTAAACGTATTTAGTGCGTTTACAGCAATAGTTAGGGTAATATCACTTAAGTGTGTACAACATAAAACTAATCCTGTAAAAATAACTATTTGTGTTATTATAAAAAGAATTACACCAGTTTTTCAGGCGTATTCTTGTTCTAAATCCATACAATTAAAATAAATTTTTCTAAATAAGTGACCAAAAATACAAATCACTAATAAGTCTACTCCTCTTTCGTGTAACAAAAAAAAATCATCGGTATATATAGTTTCGCAGTCTTCTTCCTCTCTTGATAAAGGAATGTTCATAGGTTCTGTTGTTAAAGATAACGCGAGCATAGTACCAGATACTAATTGATTATACATAATCATAAAAATAAAAAAACCTATTAAAGCTGGTAATTCGTGAACAGCGACAGTTAGTTGGTTAAAATACTTTACCAAGAAAGTTATTAAACGATGTTTCATATTAAATTTATAATTATATATATATATATATATTAAAATAAATTATATGCGCAATATTTATTTTATATGCATACTATCACTAAATCTTATCAAAACATAGTACTTAATTCTATCCCATCAAATTTATCTCTTTCAACACGATAATTATGCTGTTTTATAAGACTATGGTGACTTAAATTTATACTTTAAATTAGTTAATGTTACGTAAGTATATATATGTGGTTTTATTTAGTGATGTTTCTATTATGCTTTATTCGTTTACAATTGAAAATCAAATGTTTAAAAAATAAATAACAGTGTTTTATGATAAATACGAAATACTAACTAATTTAAAGTATAAATTTAAGTCACCATAGTCTTATAAAACAGCATAATTATCGTGTTGGAAGAGATAAATTTGACGGGAATAAAGGTAAACACGAGAGTTTGAGCTAACTTAAAGATGTATACGCACCCTTTATCAACTATAAAAGAAAAAAACTAAGTAATATAGTAGTTAACATTAGTTTTAAAAAATAAAGATCATAATGTTGTTTTCATTTGTTTTTAACTTTATAAATTTTTTCACGTATTTAAATTTATTAGATATAGTTTTATTTGTAGGTATACAACTAACATTCTTACTTATAATTACTAATATTATTTTTAGGAAAAAATTTTTATTTTTTTTATTTTTTTTATTTTTTTTATCTTCTTGGGGGTTTGTTTACTCGTGAGATGGTTGAGTTTGTTTAATGTTATTAACGGAGTTATTAGTTATTTTATTATTTTTATTAATCTGATTATCCTTTAAATTTATATCTAATAATAATCCAATTTTATTAAAAATAAAAACCAGCTATTTGTTTGCTACAACAGTCATATATTTACTTACACTACCAGTAAGCTATTCTAATTATATATACAGCTATCAAATACTTTACTGATATAACTTTAATATATTAAGTTCGGATTTTCATTTAATATTTAAATTTTTTTTTTTAGATTATTCTGTGACAATTTTTATTATTACGTTAATTTTAAGTTTAATAAGTCTGTTTTTTATTTGTTTTTATCTTTCTTTGAAAAACATTCAAACTATTAAAAAAACAAAATATAATCTTTTATATATATTACGAAAACAACAAATGACAAAACAAGCAATTTTTAAAAATCAAATTAGAAGTTTTCAAAAAAATTAATATGTTTCAAAAAAATAGTTTTAGTATACCTAGTGATTCTAGTGGAATTTTATTAGTAAAGATAATACAAACAAGACGGTGCAGTACTAGAAAACATGCCGATATAGGAAAATTTTTACGAGTTGTTTTAAAAAACACTAAAGTAAAACTTAATAAACGTAGAAAAAGAAGAGTTAGAGCAATTGTTATCCGCTCACAACGTTACTATAGAAAAATTGGGGGGTTAACTTATCAATTTGGTGTTAACAGTTTAGTTCTGCTAAAAAAAAGAATGAACACAATGGGTAAAGAACTTTATGGACCTACCTCTAAAATGTTAAGAATGCGAAAATTTAGAATAGCATTTAGATACATATTTTAATGTAATTATATAAGTTTATACCAAACTATATAATATTTGTCTTTTTATACTAAACTATTTAACAAACTATTATTACGCCCTTCTATAAAATTTTATTATAATATTTTTTTGTTAAAACAATCACTATTTTTTCTTTTAAATCATAATTTATTTGCACATAATTTTTTAAATACAAAAACTTTAAAAATAAAATTTTTTAAAAATAAAAATAATTTAAAATTAATAAAATATATAAGCTCTTTATTATTATTATTAGTAGTTTGTTTATTAATAACAGTATAATAGTAAGTATGTCGCTTCATTCGTCTAGTGGTCAGGACAACAGGCTTTCAATCTGTTAACCCAGGTTCAAATCCTGGATGAAGCATACTATTATATGTATATATTACTTGTCTTTAAATAATAACGTTATTAATATAATTTATTTACAAATAAACTATAACTTAAAAAAATTAATTAAAAATTCACGAAAAAAAATATTTATAAATATTTATAAAATTAACTTTAATTTAGCTTATTTTTTTAGAATTTTTTTTGTTAAATCAAGACCAAAAATTAAAAATATATATAAACATAAAGTGTCTAGTCTTTTTATATTTTTATTAGGTTTAAATATTGCTGTAGAAAGAGGACAAATATTTAAAGTAAAGTTTATAGACTTTATCTATAACTTTTATAAACAAGTAATAAATTACGTATATTAATACAGTTTTTAGTAAACTTTAGGTTGAATTGTATTGTTAAATACCTGCTGATGATGTTTAGGTTTTATAGTGAATAGTACCGCGAGGGAAAGGCCATAGAAATTTGAATATTTAAGAAATCTGAATTTTAATGCAATAATCAAATAATATATATATAAATTAATTAAATTAATTAATTACTATAAAATATAGTTAAAATGTATTATTGTACCTTTTGTATAATGGGTTGGCGAGTTGTTATTATAAGCAAGCGCAAGCGTAGTGAAAACAATTTAGTTTATAGTTACAGACCCGAAACCAAGCGATCTAATAATGAACAAGTAGTAGACTGAACTCGTAAATGTTGCAAAATTTTGAGATGATTTGTTATTAGGGGTGAAAGGCTTATCAAGCTTGGTTATAGCTGGTTCTCCACGAAATCTATTTAAGTAGAGTAATTTTTATATAAATCGCATTGGTAATTCTCTATTAAAATACTAAATTTTTTTAATGTATGAATAAGGCGATTTGACTAAAATTAAACAGACTTATGGCGCTAAGGTCTTAAGTCAAGAGGGAAACAGCCCAGAATACATATTAAAGTGGCTAATTAGATCTAATGTAAAAGACGTAGCAATTTTTTAGTGAAGAGGTAGGCTTGGAAACAGACATCCTTTAAAGAAAGCGTAAAAGTTCAAGAACTAATAAAAGGGTTTATAAACTTATAAAACTATGTCTAAAAATTAATGCCAAAATGATCTAAACTGAAATAGTATTATAGAAATATAGGTAGTGGAGTGAAATTTAACTCGATGAAGATAAATTGTTAAATTTATTCGAGAGATAATTTTTAATTATGCCAACATGAGTAATAGACTACTTTTGAGAAAAAAGTACATCGAATATTTACGTGGTTTTACAGTAAAGATATTCTGACTGTATAAAATTCGGTTACTAAATTTTTAATAAACATTAAAAATGATGTGTGTTAAGTGTTATATTATAGCGTAAAAATTTAAATATTTAAATTTTAAAACTATAAAAACTGGAAAAAAACTTAAAAAATAAACCGTACAAATGCCAACACAGGTAAATTAATTGAGTAAATAAAGATGAAAGAGTGAATAATACTAAAGGAACTCGGCAAAATTTCTCTGTAACTTTGGAATAAAGAGAACTAGTTTTAGTATGATCTAAGAGGGGGTAGCGACTGTTTATTAAAAACATAAGACTTTGCTAAATAGAAATATGATGTATAAAGTCTGACACCTGCCCGGTGCTGCAAGATGAAAAAATAGTATAATATATTGTTATAAGTCCCAGTAAACGGCGGCTGTAATCCTGACAGTCCTAAGGTAGCAAAATCCCTTGACGGGTAAGTTCCGTCCTGCACGAATGGTGTAACGACTGCCCCACTGTCTCTAGTATTATCTCTATGAACTTGAATTAGACGTGAAGATGCGTTAATGTACAGCTAGACGGAGAGACCCTATGCACCTTTACTGTTATCTAATAAGTTTTTTTTTATAAGTAAATATAGGTATGTAGTAATATAATATAATTGGAAAACTACTTTTACTTTTAAAAAATAATAACTAAAACATATAAATGTTTTAGAATGTTTGAGAGACAGTTTGGCTGGGGCGGCAACCTTCCAAAATGTAACGAAGGTGTATATAGGTTTAAGTTATGTAAAAAACAGCGAACGCAGAATAATATACTTAAATCAGATTAGTTTATAAACTTATAAACTAAGGACTTTGTCTGTTATAATGACCCGATTTTTTATAAAGCAGAAAAAATCGTTCATCGGATAAAAGGTACGCTAGGGATAACAGGCTGATATTCTCTTAGAGTCCCTATCGAAGAGATTGTTTGGCACCTCGATGTCGGCTCATCATATCCTGGTGGAGCATACGCTGCCAAGGGTTCGGCTGTTCGCCGAGTAAAATGGTACGTGAGCTGGGTTTAAAACGTCGTGAGACAGTTTGGTCCCTATCTACTGTACATTTTAAAAAAAAAATTGTATTTACTTCAGTACGAGAGGACCGAGGACAGAAAGCCAATTGTTATCAGTTATATAATCAACTATGTAAGCTGAAAAGCTAAGCTTTTTAATGTAACCATACTTAAACATGGGAACTTAATAATTTTTTTTTTTTAAATAGGCAAGTTGTAGACTACAACTATCAATACGAACTTTTTTGTAAGTTTACTAAACATTAAGTGATTAATGGAGGTAATTAAGTATAAAGCCTAAGATAACTGATTTAAAATAATATAAAAACTAATGGGATGATGGCTGAGTGGTTAAAGCGACAGACTGTAAATCTGTTGGGTGACCGTCGTTGGTTCGAATCCAACTCATCTCAAATTAAATAGTCAGTATCAAAAATGCATTAGAAGGATGCCTAAAACCTAAATATTGAAATAGCATATGTACTTGGTTAGCTATAATAATAATAAGTACATAATTCAAAATTAATATCGAATTAAATTATTTAAGTAGATATTATTATAAAATTCAACAGAGATAAAAAGTAAGGATGACTGAATAAAAAGCAGAATTATTTTCAATATAAAAATACTTGGAATAGTATACAAATTTAGTGATAGTCTATATAATTGATATATTGCTGCGCGGAGGACCAGTCCGGGTTCATACCCCTCAGACTCGCTGGGTTCAATTCCCAGCCGCGGCTTAGCTTGTATGGCGAAATTGGTATACGCGTACGACTTAAAATCGTATCCGCAAGGGTGTTGGTTCGACTCCAGCTATAAGCATATGCTAAAATTATTTTTACTTAGAAAAAATAAAATTTTTAATAAAAGTAGGTATTCAAGAAATAGGCAACTTTCAAGAGTGATATTTTATTTTGCATTATATATAAATATTATCATAATTTTTGGTGTATTTTTTATTTTTTACGGACTAACTTTTAATACAACTTTTTTTTGATTTATTCCTTATTTTGAAACTTTAATAGCGTTTTTATTTTATTTAATTAACTACTAATATGTTGTTTTCATTTTTTTTTAGTAATAAGTTTTATAAATTTTTAAAATCAGGANTAGATTATTTTTTTAAAAAAATAATTTATTATATTTGTTTAAAATATTTTATTGTATCAAATATAATTTTTTCTGAAAAATACTTTATAGAATATAATTTTTTAAAGTTACAAAAATTTATTAATTTTTTTTTTAAAATAAATGAATTTTTTCAAAAACAATTTAGCATTGCAAGCATTAGTGTACTTATTTTTCTTTTTGTATTAATCGTCTTCTTTTTGTATTAATCGTCTTCTTTTTGTATTAATTGTCTTCTTTTTGTATTAATTGTCTTCTTTTTGTATTAATT
>QKMX01151356.1:0-10920 GCA_003401595.1 Venustaconcha ellipsiformis
GTATGGCCAAGTGGTCCAAAGCGTTTGCCGTTACAGATTACTGCCATCTCAACTCTGCATGATTTTGAGTCTCGGTTTAAGCCAATGTGGGTATGTGAGAAGACTTGCCAGTAGCTTCTCGGGGATCGGTGGTTCTTTCCAGGCTTTGCCCGGTTCTTCTTCCACTATTTATACTGGACGCCATGTATAGCCTCTCTTGTGCTGAAAATAGAGTCAAACTCTATAAAACAACAATTTTACAAATAGGACCCTCAAATATGCACAAATAATTAAAAAAGGGTTGATTTACAACTCCGTATTACTGCTGACGATGTCTGTAGAAAAGTACAACGCCAGCGACTGAAAGAATGGATGAGATTGACTAAGCCATATATCGGTTAAATTAAAAATAAAAAGGCGTATGCCTTGGAAAAAGTGAACTACGCGGCAAAACATGTCAATAATTTTTTTTCAAACACATTTGCTTTTACTGCTTATTGGCCCAAATGTTCGACCAGGTCTTTGATATAGTATTGGAGTCCAATCACATAATTAACGTTGCCGGCCATGTAGATCTGTTCGTGAATATTAACGTTAGCAATGTTGCAGATTCGCAGAACCTGAGATTGTACAAACACCCGAAATACACAGGAACTCCCAAAAGAGATACAGCAATATGTAAAATAATAGCTAGGATTCAAGATATTGTACATTTTGATCTTGTTAAAATACATAAATTAAAGCAAATTAGTCAAGTATTTTCTGATTAGAAAAGGCTTTCTTGTTATACTAGGATGACAACTGTGCATCAGTTAAAACAAGCTACACAACAGCATAGAATGTGAATACCAAGCAAGCACTTGTTCATACACTGTCTTATATAATCCATCATCAGTTGCAAGTCCTCAGCCAATTGCTAATACAACAACGGTTACTAATTCAGCAACTAAAAAAATTTGCACGAGAGTTTAATATACAATGCTCTGTTACCTTTGGAGTTTAAGCAGCTTTGTACCTTAATGCGTACTTAGTGATGCCGTTTAGGAGTGACAAGGATGAATGTAAAATTACTACATCGTGGATTCACAGAGGTGTTCGTACAATGCTATCAAAGATATCAATGATAAAATCGACAAAGTCTTTGAAACGGTTCTCAAAACATTGGAAACAATACAACAATGTAGGCTCATTGGCGATTTATTCAAGTCGAACTGCATATTTATATATCAATCGATTCGTGAATCCAGATATACACCAACAGCAAAGTAAGTTCCACCGTGGTCATTGATAAATGTAAAGAACTTTTATCACAGATCTTTTGAATTGGCGATATCCGCATTACCTCCTGCAAGTAAAAATAAAGACCAGCCTCAAAAATACCCGTAGTACTTAAGTGAACATAATTATGGCAATATTGAATTTCCGGTGTAGGTCACCCATGCTACGCTAAACAGATCTGAAACACTTATCGCTGGTAATGTGTCTACGTACGTATAGTTTTTTTTTATCCGCTTTCACTATCTCCATAATGACAAAATAGACATACACAGATTGGTTTGTTTCTGCTGAGTGATATGAAAGGTCCATACATGGAATGGGACTACATATGGATAAAGAATGTTGCCTGTTTGCTTAATCATCACATAAGCATGAGAGTAAAATATATCCATGTATTATTCAGCACCTAACAACTACGGACCATGACGTTTACTGTGGTGCGATTAGTGTGATCCCAGAGAGGACAATAATGCAGCAACTAGGCTAAAAGTCTCAAATTTACTGCACTGCAACGAAAGATAAAAGTTCCGTGTATCATCTACTAGGACTTTGAACGTCTCAACGTTCCAGAAGAATGCTCTTCTTACAAGGACCGTGACTTGACAAACAACAAACACAAGTCGCTGAACAAGTCCCATGTGGGTTTGTCATATTGTTGTTAAGTGTTACGAAAAACTGAACCAGCAATGTTGTATCTTGGCCAGGACTCTGTTTGTGTGTTTCTTAAATCGTTTACAGCCAAATCGATTTGACAACAGCTCTATTCACCCGCAGACATTATTTTGACTGACAAAAGCATTTGTCAGTTTTCTGCGGCCACTTATTGCTGGATCTGTTATAATCCCTGGATGGAAATTAAAGTTGAAGTAAATTTTCTCGATATTTTGATCACTGTCACATGATTGGCATAACGATGAGCTCACAAAGCTCGTGTAATCAACAATTGATAATGACACAATTAAGAGGAACATTCGTATATTGTTTCATAAACTGCGTGGGTATGATGGGCATTTTATAATGCATGCAAGTCGTTGATACTGTGCCTGCGGTGACAGTACCCCAAGCACTGACCCGTTAGCAAGACAAGTTGTGTATCTGTACGAGTATATGAGCGATACGACAAATTTGCTTAAGTACAGTTGCCACTGATACAGGTGCTTTATTCATTGATGTCATATGTTGGTATTTCAGTTCAAGAGTATGAACACGCAAACATGGTCTTTGTCAAGATCTTGGTGATTATCACGATTTGTATTTGCGCATTTGCTTGAGAAATTTTGTGACGCTGCCATGTATCTAAATTACAATAAACTTTACGAATAGACAAAGATGCAACCATTACCTTCTGTTGGATTTCATTGGATTTATCTCACACACATTGACATACAATAACACATACACTGATACAACATCAACATTGACCACCTATATTTATTTTAAGTTTATCTAAATTACCCTGAATGTTTACATAAAGTTTAAAACGAGTATCAGTTAGAGCCGTGGTACAGGAATGTCCCCGTATCATGAAAAAGATGATGAATCAGGACTTAAATTTACGGAATTTACTACGCTTGTTCCGGTTCTTAGGACGAAAACTAATTATGTACTGTAGGTACCAACTAAGCATATATACTTGCGATTGAGTATGCATGCAATCAAGCTCTAGTGAGTGCTTGGATTTCGATAGCACGCTTGGATGTTGCGGTACATATACAATAAACGGGTCTGAGAAAGAAAGCCACAAACGAGTTTTGCAGTGACTTTTTATAATTCATAAACAATGCTCTATTCGGAAAATCAATTGAGAATCTGCTTAAAGGTATTTGAATCCGGGGTGGACAAGATAAACTTTGAAGGCACATCGATGACCCAACACATTTATATATTCACATAATCGTGGAACATCTTGGGTTATGGTAAAACGTGGTACAAGAACTTATTTAAGAACGTATATTACAATGATGAGGTCCTACGAATAAGTTCGGTGTTGATCTATTATTAACTTTAAGCTTTCTATACATGAAATGAGTATAACATTGGTTTTATCATCACAAGTGAATCTCTGCAATATTGTATTAACATCAGAACAGTTACTGGTTGGCCCATCTATCTTCCTAGACATTAAAACGTATTAAGTGGATCACTTATACCTGTTCTGAATATCATATCGCGTCTGTCATATTCATAATAACCTTAACCACACAGATTCTTTCAACCTTTGACGCTGTCCGTGGTAGTTATGAAAGCAGATCTGAAACCACAGGCGTAGTTTTTTAGAGTTATAAACTGCTTGGATTTTCACCAACTGTGGAGCCAGATGATTTGATTTAAATTGCCCCTGCGTCGCCCGTGTATCTTCCATGTCAATATCATCGTATGACATATATCCGTTCTTCCCATGTAGAACTATACCAGCAGGTTTTTGATCTTCGAGGTGAAACTAGGAAGATAAAACTGTACATGAGGTATCTACTTGACATTTAAAATATAATAATTACAGAAGTACATGGACGTGTGAGTCACGTGCGTATGGTAAACGCGAAAAGACTTTATTGTAGACCTGATGAAAAACTGGGATTACAAGTGGCTCAATTACAACTAGATGGACTACACCGATTAGGTAATCAAGCACCAGCAAAACCAGATAATCTACTATTAACAGAAACTAGTTGGCTGCGACTGGTAATATTATTAATAAAGCCACTCTAAACCCACTGTCAGGTTCATTCATTGCAAATCTAGCAACGGGAAGTGGATTACTGTTGAGAACATGAGTGGAATGACAGCTGCTGTTTGGCACTTACTGCTCTGCGTCACGTAGTGATTCTAGCTACTTGCTTGGGACACTTCGCTTTCACGGATTATTAAATTATAATAACCGAAGCGTGTGTAGCTTGCTTCCTAAATAATAAAAGGTCATGGAAGATGGAGGCTGTTACCTAGAAAAAGGTAAATATAAAACGTGGGCTTGTTTTAGACGTGCTCTGATGAACACATTGCTAGCTCCATTTAATCATTTCCACTTTATGTACTTCAAAGGTGTATTGTAATAACATTTTTAAACATTTTATGTATTTTGTAATTCATTAATTCCACTTTGAGAAGCTGATAATGCCAACTCTGGCAAAATTTGTTTTTATTATTGTAATAGCTCCTAACGTTATTATACTTTGGATTAACTGACGCTGTTTATTCAAGTACGAGAGAGAAAATAATTTGGTAAACCGTGTCCCTAGTTCAGTACTATTTCTACAAGCACAGTATGTAAAGAAACTGACAGCCACAGTATATGGAAGTAGCAAAGAGGTATGCCAACATTATCTCCGTTATACATGTTGCACAGTTTTACTTCACCTTGCACTAAGCACTCTCTCAAAAGTAAGCAATATATGTATAACGCCATTATCGGCATCATATGTGTTTTTATTCTCATAAGTCATATTTTAAATTCCACACTAATCCCATTTAAAGGCTTTTGGTGTATGCATGATATAAATTGTTTCTATGAAATTTTAAATATTCAAAAAGACCGCCTAATTTAGAAACTAAAGTAACAATTGTAAAACAAACTAAATATACAAACTCTCTCTCTCCCTGTACAATGTTATTAGTTCACTTAAATTAAATTCCTTCGTTCAATTAATTAATTTACAGCACTTTATCGACATAAAAGGCTATTGTAAAATAATATATGTTAATAACATAATTAAATTCAGGGATAAATATACTATAGTTTCATATTTGCTAACTTGTGCTATAGTTGTTGCAATTTTGTTGATTAGCAACCAGTTAAACATAATATTGGCAACAATATAATGGCCGATAGATGCTAGATTAGCATATAATAGACACTGACACACTTTATACTCTTTTACAACTGGAAAGATGTAATTGTCCGTTGCAAACTCTATGAAGACACTCATCTATCCAAGATTTCGACTGTTTTTTCGTGAATTATACTGACATACAATTTGTGGCTCAACCCATTATGCACATCATGATTATGTAAATGCTGGATTAAAATACACCAAACAGGTACGAATTATGAGAGTCAAAAAAAGTCCAATTTATTTTATAAATCTGTTATAATTCATTTTCCTTTGTATTTTCTCTCAGTTATTGCTTTGGTTGCGCAGGTCTCTTTGGAATGTGATGAGAAATTAGAAGTAAAGGCCACTATCAATATTCATATAGGTCAATTATACTGCAAAATCATTTCTAACTTGTACCATTTCTCCTTATCCTGCATATCATACTTGGTCTGCATGATTGAGTAACAGTAAAATGTATTAAGTAAATACTTCTAAATCTAATTATGGCAGTTTAAAAATGTCATGTGACTACCACATAGGTAAGAAGCACAAATAGCTTAATATTTGGTTTTGCTTGGTTTCGTTTTTCGCAACGATATGGGCTTGTCTCTGCCTGGTTATGTATAACTCAAAGCGGAATTCTACTGAGTGTAAGTATATATTTCTATCTCAGTCATTAAAGGATATTCGAAATTAGTGTAATCACTTGTAGGATTGTTAAGTTTCCTTAGATAATGTAAATTTATTTACATCCCAGTTAAAGTAGATTCAAAACTACATTTGTATTCTGAGTTTATTACATTTTACTAACAGATAATATATTACTTTACTATAGCTAGTTGAATTACATTATTAATTATTAAAATGACAGTGTATAGTATTCTTTTCATCTTTTTAAATTAATATATTTCTAAATTAAATTGCATTGTTTATCAAAGTTACTTTATGTCAATCATGATTCACTGATGTGATATCGGAATTTACAATCATTATTCCTCTAAATAATAAACTTACTTTTCTATCTATAGATATCGTGGTCCACCCAATAATAGAATCATCTGCCTTACGTCATGGTTTTATAAGTGATTTTTCGGTCATATTTTTCAAATGCATTATATCCGTTTGTGATGGAGAGTTTATAACTGAAATTATTAGTACAGAAATCCTATATTATTCTTTATTACATGCTATAAATGAGTAAAAGGTAACAACATGAACTGAATGTTTTCCATTACATACAAATTTGTCTCTTATAATATATAATAAAAAGAATACAATATTTTAACATCCTACACAGAAATGCCACCTACTTGTATAAATGTGTGAAATAACACCTTCACTTTCTTATTATCAGTATAAATCTGAACTGTTAAAAGACATCCAACAAGATTCACATGGCAAACATAAACAAACCACTCACATGGGCACATTAAAAAGCATTATAAAGTATTAGTATTTTTACATTATGTTTAATGAGCAACATAAGAATGTAGACAAAATACAAATTCGGGCCTGATTAGAGATATTTACATACTTAAATTGTACATGATAGCAAACAATATGGAGTGGCTATGTTGCAATATAAGGAGATACACTATTAATTGTATGTTAAAACATGATTAGTATCGATGTTTGTATCCTTGACAAAGATATTTGTTGGAACATATCACACTAAATATTGCTACTAAATTGTATCAAATATAGAACGTATGACTTTGGAAATGTCAACAGCAGGAGTCCTAAGAAGGACAAATGATATAAAAGGTCAGACAGAATAGTTTTTGAGATATACTAATCAAATTGGGCAGAATGGTCTCTTAATAGATAGTAGGCTCATAATGCACAAGCTTGGTATGTCATATCGTAGGAAATATTTTTACCCATTTGCATTTAACAAGCTCTGAAATATTGTTAATAAAGCGATAGCTATGATTTACATACTCTTCCTTAGAAACTCAAAACCAAATGGTTGCGATATTGGCCGTACAATTGTATACAATGAGTTTGTACAATACGTCATAACACTAAAAATAAATTCATTAGGTTTGATGCAGTTGTTCTTTAATTATTTTGGGATTTGATAAAATCAATAAAACTACACGAGTTTTTTATAATGATTGCAAGTTATCTAGTGTTACGAATCTATGGTCTTAGAATAGGTAACAGAAGAAAGCAAAACTAACTAGGTTAGTAAAATTCAACAAATAATATATTTCTCAAATTTATAAAATAAACATTTAAGAGGAACTTACAGGGCTGTGAATTAAATCTTGAAAAGTCCATAAAGTTCCAACACAAGTTCCAAAATATAGTATTCATAATGAATTCCAGTTTTAAATGTGATAATGTGCAAACAATCTTGAACTATGACAATGATATAAACCAGAATGTCCTTAAATGAATTCGCAATAACCAACAATAGTGATGTACTCCAAAAGTGCATAAAGACTTTGTTATTCCAATGAACATTTGAAATGCATAAATCCTCTCAAATTATAACTGAACATGACTTAAATTACTTCCAATAAAACTAATTTTAATATAGGAATTAATAATTTGTATGTATGCAACCTTATCTGCATCGTAGCCATGTACTTTTTGTTATCAAACAATTATGAAAATCTACAATCATGTACAAAAGTAAAAAACACAAAATAGATTCTCATAATAATATACCTAATGGTCCACTCCCCACTGCATTTAAGACAAAAGTAAGCTGTATTTAAACCGTGTTTGTTCTTGATGAATGTATAAGTTAAATCAATCGTGTCGATAACGAACAGGACGTTGTAATCTTTGATAAGTTTAAAGCTACTTTTATGGATGCTTGTTTACGGACATTTGTGCAAGGACATGCAGTAAATCAGGTTAATTGCAAACTATGCATTCATTTGCAGACCAGAAAGTATTGCTCTTAAATATATTTTGATAGACATGACTGAACGTTGCATGAAAATACAATCAAACTGGTACGCATGGTAAGGGCAAATATTAGGCAGCTGTAGTAGGACATTTGTTTCAATGTTTCTACTAATATATAATTTTAAGATCATTGTCTACAAGATAGTTGGAATATGTTTAAACAACTTATGCAATAAATGTCCCTAATAATCAGTCTAAACTAAAGCCGTCAAATAAAGCCTAGGTTAGGGACAAATATATGTTTTTCCTATAAATGGAACGTGTATAACTGCTTGGTTCATGTCTGCAAATTTAATAAAGTTCTCTGTTTTATAGGGGAACATAAGTGCACTGTTAGATCCATTTTTGCCAAGAGGATAGTTCGTATTAAAGGTGTTTGAAAATAAGTTATTTTGATACATCTTACTGTAAAAATTTTTCCGATTGATATTAATCTTAATATTAATACTATTTTTTAATGTAGGTCACAATGAGCGGAATATAACTCAAGTTTAGTTGACAGAACCATAAGAATGAATCAATTTATATTACTAAACATATGCTTACTTTGCAAGTTGTCAATTTTGATATACAGTTTGAAGCGAAAAAGTCTAATTTTAGCTTTAAATACATTTTGAAGTTCATTTTATTGATGTGTAACAGCATTTAAGTAAATGATGTATTAATAGTCATCCACAGCTGTATTAAACGGTAAATAAATATGTTACGTGTATGTTCATATCCATGTCAAAATGATGCCCTGACTATAAGTGGTATGACAATTGGCAGAGCAAATTTTCTGTGAATGAGAATTTAACAATCAGTAAAGTTTTTTTCATCCCTTATATTTCGGCTTTAGTATATCATTGTTTGAATGTAGGCCAATTTTATAGCCCTTCGTTCTTAACAGGATGTAAAGTTTGAAGGAAAGTTTCTACATGAAATAAATATGTATATGACATACCCAATTGTGAGAATGGCATAAATATTATTGTGCGTTCCGCGGACACATCTGCTATGGGACCCGTCGTGTTATAGGTGTTAAATTATGTACAATGTTACAAAAATCATGTGCGACACGAACAAGGTGTGTTTCATTTTATCTATAAAACAAACCAAAATATGTCCTTTATGTATAGTCATCAATCATTTGTTTCAACATTCGGGAAGGCTAAGGTCTATTCAGAAATATGTGTGTGCTTTGGATTTTTAATGTGACATTAACAATCTTTGTTGTCAGATCGCTACGATGTCTTTAGCGGCAGTTTATAGTGTTGACTAGCACTGAGGCATCATACAGCAGACATGTGACATCATATCCCACCCAGTCACATTTTCCAGACACCAGGTTGACTACTCCTAATGTTGATCCCGAAGAAAGGCAGCTGCTAGTACCATATTTTATACGTCTTTGGTATGCCTCTGCCTCGAACGAGCGATCTCCCATATCCGAGAAGGACATTCTAACCACTTAGGCCATGGGAGCGGTCCTATTTGAAATGTTTTGCCTCTGAATATGAAACTAATTAAACCTTATGTGACAGCTCACCCAGCAGGATCAATAATTACATTGGAACAAATATCCGTTTGAAATCATTGAAAGTACCTTTCAACATATGATATCACGAAAACCATTAACTGTCATTTATAATTTACGACGCACTTTAGACTGCATATAAATGAGAAATAATTTGAATAACTTCTGTCAACGATCACAAAAAGAGAATTTCGTTCCGCATCAATGCAAATATACTTTTAAAAAGCATTAATTTACCTTTCAACAAGTATAACAAACGAACAATAAAGTTGCATTCATTTGATAATATGAAAACTAAGACCTGAGTATAAATGCAAAATATTTTTGAAATCAGAGCTCTCCCAGAAGGATTAATTATTGGGATCAATTATTGCATCAATACAAAAAGCCTTTCAAAAAGCACTGAATTACCTTTCAACATATTTTATCAAGAGAACAATGAATTTGCATTTTAATTTGGGAACGTTTATTGCTTGCATATCAATGCGAAAAGTACAATATGTTGAAAACCCGACTATCCATTTAGATTAACATGTTTAAAATATTTCATAAAGTAAGTACACACGTTTCTCTCAGAGGTCATTTCATACACTTAATTGACAAAACATACATGTTTGAGGTCTGGATATCTTTGAATCCCATCGGCCTTGCTTGACATTTATTGTGCAGCTTTCACCGAATCATTCACATTGTGTTAACGGATCTATAGTTTAACACGATATAACTAATTTTTGAAAAGCTCTTTGCTGAACATATCTGACAATTTAGGGAAAATTACTTTAAGATCATTATGACATTGTTTGTATTGTTGCCACAATATTATATAATGCTTTTTACACAGTGCCATACAATCTCTGGTTTCCAAGTAGAAGTGGAAGGTGACAGAATGTGGATATATTTGAAAGAAAGTGTGAATCATATGCCTAGCACGACACAGGCAATGAATATTCACAATCAATTTAATAGAAATATTTTGCTGAAATAAGAAAATAATATTTAAGTTAGTAGCATCTCAAAGATGTTCATGCATAACAATTTAGTGCTTTGCTAAATCAGACAAACGTTTACATATACATAAGAGTATAAAAACTTCAAGATCATATATTTAACGTATTCTGCCCATGTATCAGCTCATTATATGGTTTTATTATCTCTTCATCCTGTTTTGTTTTGTGTCCATAATATTGGTCAGAACTTTCCTCTAACCGCTTCTATTATATCCGCTATACTACCACCATTTACAATTTGTATGATACATATTGTTAGGCCTTACTTGGCAAACCAGATCAGTGTAGTTCTGTTTTATTACAAGTGCTCTATTGTGCCTGTAATGAGCTGACCTAGTTTGACTTAAATACGCACAGCTAGCACTACGACTCTAAGGAGGGACATATACACAGTCATACATATACA
>QKMX01151424.1:0-12033 GCA_003401595.1 Venustaconcha ellipsiformis
CAGAGACAGAGAGAGAGACAGAGAGAGAGAGAGAGAAAGGGGGAGGGAGAGAGAGTTTGAGTTGGTGGTGGTCGGTTTTATTCCGGGTCGATTGTACTATTGCTGAAGCAGAATATGACTTCGATCAAGTATAAATATATTAACATATTTCAAATACCTCTTCCTGGTTCGTTAGTTTCCTTAGTTTATATTTCTCATTAATTTCCATGCGCCTGAATGTGAATTGCATTGTTTTAAATTGTATGGCGTAGATATCCAAACATTGCTAATTCTCTAAAGCATAAGTGTGTATTTTATTGATTTAATCCATGTGGAGAAAAATAGAAACCTAGACAAGAATATATATATATCTATTGCTCTGTTAGCAAACAGTTGACTGAAACCTAACCTCCTTCTCAGTATCCCTTTCTCATATTTAGCTCTAATGCTTTCCATCTGCACATTACCACAAATTTGTCATCCCCTCGGAGTGTTGCCATGAAAAAAATCACACAAACATTCAACCCATTATCCGAGCCGTACTATAAATATAGATTGTTGTCAGCGTGGTCGTTTTTGAACATTTTATCAGAACTTTTACCATATCAACATGGTTGGCTTTTTTACCGAAATACCAGTTTTAATTTATGCTCGTCAAAGCAGATATGACAGCTTAGTTGTTATGTGTTTTTATAACAGGTATTATCATATGTTTGAGTATTTTTCTTTGACCAAACTAACGTTTTAGCAACATTTATAGCAGATATGACAATCACCTTGTCTTCGGCAACATTTTAGCAAACATTACATTCACCATGTCCATTAATGCAACCATCGCTTATTTGCTTCTTATAAATTTAAAGTCGTATTGTCATGAGTTTTATATTATGTTGGTCCTAAATCTGAAATTCGTTATGGCTACAGCGATGGCTAATTTGAAAATCTTGCAAGTCATCAGGAAGCCATATGCGACATTGGGTATTTAATGATATATAGACTTGATGTCAATATTATTTGAAATGAAACCGATGTCAATAATGCATGATTATCAATGTTCATATCAATAAAAGAATGTCAAGAATGTTTGCAGAATCAGAGTAGAAACATATTTGGTTTGAATTCCTGGACGAAATAGGTTGTTCAATTATATGGACATTTGTGTATCATTAATAATATTTACCAATCGTTGGTTGCTAGACGTTTACTTGAACACTCTTAATTATTTTGTGGTTTTAGTTGCTTTTGAAAATCTCCAATCTGCCCAACTACGAAGGAAAGTACGAATGTGTGTTCAGCAGTATAACCGTGAGCATCCAGACACAAGGAAATAGAACAGACATCAGCACCATTACATGTGATACACCTAATTCCACCCAATTGTTACCTATCCAATCAAGGAAAGGTTGGTATTGATCATCTATAATTCTGTGCTTCAATACTTTTAGTTTTTGTTTGTTGAGTGTAGATCAGTTTTACATATCACTTTCGCAACCGAATGGTTGTTGGGCATCAGATACTAAAGGGAAGTATGAATTCTACAGAATAGGTAGGGTGGCTAACAGTTTTTATATTTAAATATCAATGCAAACACACTTCCCTTAATGTAAAGAACACACGACCAATTAAAGCTGAAAAATAATGTTTGTTCAGGCTAAGGCTAATTTGAAAATTGTATATGTTTTACCGTTCCATTTACAATGTTTTACAATTTAAACCTTTTCTAAATTAAGCTCTTATAACTCGTTACAGTGCAACATGGAAGGACAACCTTAGCCTTTGACACTGTTTGATCATTTGCATTCAACACGTTCAAGTCTGACTGTTCAAAACAAATAATTAGCTTCATATCTACCAGCTTGTTAGAATTAATAATTTGTTGTTGTGTTTATGTCAGTTATCTGTATGAGTATGATGAAACTGAATTTTCAGGCAACATATATTTAATCGCAAGCATTGAGTCTTTCGCTCAAAATGACTTTAATTTGTATGTGGTGTCAATATTGATGGTTAACAATATATATTAGACAATGGCCCAACTATAATGCCAAATTCAATAGTTTGTTAACGTTCTTCACTTCTATTTAGTCATATAAGGAATGTACAATTTATTCTACTACTTCTTCATTTACTTTGGAGTGAAGTTCGTTGTTATAAAATGTTTGATTTAACGTTTGATTGAAGTTTTTCACGTTTGTTCAAAAATTCTTTTATGTATTTTACTCATTCTGGGTTGATTAACTCTTTAAGATCAAGGTTAATTGTTTTGCTTATGGGCATAACATGCCCTGGCTTCGTTGTCGTGCCTTAAAGATGTCATAATGATTCTAACAAATATATTGCCTTCATGAATAACAACAGGCACATACAATTACATAAAAAAACAGCAATGACATGTTAATGTTTTGCTCAGAAATGTTTTCTGTTCTGTCTTTCTGACAATTTGATCTTGTTTTAGTTTTCCTCTAAAATGTAATATCATCCAAAAGTAATAAGTTAGCTGGGAACCAGCTTATAATTTAATCTCATATCAGTATGGAATATTCTCTAAAGTAATTCTATAAGTATTTTCATTAGTATTAAATTAAAATGGTCCTTATATGTCAGTCAATATGGCCACTATGGCATCCTATATTAATGATTATATCAACTTTGGATTTTCATTAAAAGAGATGGTATCTTATCTAGTTGAACTAAAACAAAATTGTTCATTTATGATATCCAGTTTGGTCGCTATGGCAATCATCTTGAAATTATCATTGCTATTACCTTTAAATAAATGATCATTTCAAATGTGATTTTCACTGAAAGGCTTATTATGATGTCGACCTAGTAATAAGTGAAAATATTGCTGATCTGATATGCAACAAGGACACGACAGTGACCGTAGTAAAATACCTGTTTTAATACCCATTTTAATGTATTGTCATACCAACATGTTAATTTGACTAAAATAGATATTACACTATCTAGAAATGACGAAATTCTGACATATGTTATGACCTATATCTCAATCATCTTAAATTCTTGTTATCACAATTATATTTTAACATTCCACCATGTTAACATAAGGTTTTGTTAACGTTCAATTTCTCTAAAGAAACCTTTTACAAGTTCTAGAACAGACGATTGCAAGTCTTTGAAAAACATATCTGGAACTGGATTAAACATGTTTATGATTTTATGAGATCTGTACTTCATATATGTTAAACAGCCATCTTCTTTGCCGTAACCGTGTTTGATTGTTAAGGTTTTCGTTCCTGCAAATTAGATTTAGTTCTAAAATACCTACCTTCACTAACAATGAAATTAAATTGCTCTTCATGATAGGAACCCCAGATTTTTGCAGTCAAAGTTTATGGTCACATTAAATGAAAGAAAGTAGGTTTCAGCGCAATAAAACTATTTTATTATAAAAGACCTAAATCGAACTTTATGGATGTTTGAACATGGAATAAAGATAATCCTGTTGCAATTGGGGTTCAAACGTAAGGTTCACTGATTGATAAAAAAGTGATTTTGAGACAACGACATTAGTTCTACGTCAAATTCCTGTACCAAACCTTTTGGATGACTTTTCTTCTTGCAAATGGGAATTATGTTCATTTTGGTTTAAAACGTATCATAGCTACGTTAACCGTGGTTCAAATAAAATGAACAGTTGTAGCTCTAAACTTTCAGTTATGTATGTGTTTCAACCAAAGTCTGTCAGCTACATATTGGATAAAAAATGGAATTTCAAGTTAATATCACTGTGATTGGGAGTCTCGACATTAAAAGTTGGTGGATGACTGACATCATGGATAAGAAAGAAGAGTATTAATTGTGGTGTTAGTATAAACAATTTACATTTATACCACAAACTTTAACCAAGGTTTATGGAGGGTTCTCTATATTGTATGAAATACACCTGTCTGTTCAGAAGTTTAAAGGTCACTGTTACTGTGGTACAAAGAAAACAAGAATTTTGCATAATAACTTTGCTAAATTGAACAATGTGCATGCATTACATTTATTTCAATAGAAAAATCTAGTTATTGTTATTTAATATTTTATGATGAAAATTAAAACTATTGTACCTGAATATTTTCCAATCACTAATATCCTCTAATCAAGAAGGAAAGATGTAAGTTTTGTGTTGACTTCTTCATTTGTTTAGACGTCATCCCCAGCTTGTAAGCGTCTGTGCTCGCTTAAAGTTTATAGGGTCTCTTGGCATGGATAAAATGATTGGATACAGTCATATCAGAATGTTCACTAAGTTAATCATAAATTCCAATCTTTCGAGGTCCATTTTCAAGTTTGTACCCAAAGCATGCCGCAGAAGCAACCACGTTAGATGCTTTGAAAAAGAAGTGGATTATTGACGGAGTCAGCTTTATCGGTATCAACGCACTTACATTTATTAATCAGAAGAAGAATCAGCGGGGAACTAATAATTAGTTGGGACTCTTGCACTTTATTGAATGATGGTCATGAGGGATTTTTATATATTTATTATACAGAATATATTTATGTAACCTATGAATGTAAACACAAATACAGCGTGCATATATTGCTTCCAAATATTTAAGTCTGCATAGTAATTTTCAAGTACCATATACCCATGTATTGGACATGTCGATATCATACGAGGTAAAGCCTTTTAGTAGAGCTAAGTATGCCAGATGCTGAAGTTTGTTTTCAAAGTTTGTTTCTCACATGTACATAATGCATCATGTTGTTTTAATGTGGAAACCATGCTTTATCTGGTGAAACAGTTTAGCCCTGTATATTTCTAAAGTGCATTTGTATCCGTACAAATGTGTGGTGTGGAGTCAAGCAGGAAATACAGTCATGACGGTCTTTTTTGCGATTCAAGCCGTTGTTGTGTGCCAGATACCTTACCACCATCAGCTCCGATTCCAAGAATTAATTTGTCCACATTCATCATGGAGGAACAAAACAATCGTGCATCCATGCGTACGTTTGTTAAACAAAGTTGTTCCTTGATTAGAGAGGCCTTCATAACTACATCAAGTCTTAGCTGGGTAAATCAAGTCTTAGCTGGGTTAAGTAAGCCTTAGGTAGGTTAAGCAAACTGATGGTCTTTCTGTCTGTCGATACAGAACAAAATTGGTTTGTGCAAAAAATCGCACTAAAGACTTCACGGATTTCAACCACATTTTGTGTCAATATTTAAGTTTGTGAGACTTCAAGAGAGACCATAGTCTAGCATGGTGTGCCATTCTTCACAGTTGCCACGGATATAATCGGTATTAAAGAGACCATGAATGATCTTGATTTCCAGCATTCAATAAAATCATTTACAGGAGTTATACCCCTTGGCTATCACTCGTTATTACTTACTTTCATCAGCATAAGTTTTACTTTAAACAAAAATCAAATTTGAAATGTGATTTTATTTTGATGACAATTGAAAAGAGTTCAATTTCCAGCCTTTCAAGACATTATTTACAGTTTTTTCCTGATTGATTATCAACATGCCTCTTCATGACTTGTACCAGTTGTGATAGTCGGATCGAAAATCAGTTAGTGGCTTTCATTTGTAATACTTTAATCATTTGTGATATTCTGCTTAACATGATAGTTACTTTTTCCGAAGCATTGATGTATCTTAAATTGATCTTGCAGATTTATATTATAGAGACCTTGACAAGTTTCAATTCCAGCATTCTACAGTTGTATCCACGCATTTGTAATAGTTGTGGTTCCTGATTGTTTGTTCTCTAAAATACGGTTTTTGTTATGTTATCAAACCAAATTTAAGACCATGAATGGCTTAGACTTACAGAGTACAATACTATTGTTGATGACGTATATCAACTTGATGGCAATTCTATAAATTTAATTTTTATGG
The DNA here is from genome assembly GCA_003401595.1 of Venustaconcha ellipsiformis. Taxonomy (NCBI): domain Eukaryota; kingdom Metazoa; phylum Mollusca; class Bivalvia; order Unionida; family Unionidae; genus Venustaconcha; species Venustaconcha ellipsiformis. The sequence continues at coordinate 5,837 of QKMX01151424.1, forward strand.
CAAAGAGAGGTACCCAATGTTCTGTGTCTATATATTTTACTTTTATTCTTTACGAAGAAATACGCAACTGATGTATTATGATTTTTTATGAAAATGCATTTGTTAATTTTTCATGGAGAAAAGAAATGTATAATTATTATCAGTATTGATAACTATCCTTCATTTTCAGTCTACTATTATATATGGCAAACACTGGTATTGAGAATATTTGTGGTGTAGGAGAATAGAAGGAATCATTGTCCAATCCACCCGGGAACTGGCAAGAATATACAAACACAAAAAACGCAGGGTAAATAGGTTATCGCTGTGCTATCATGCACCATTGATACTGTGTTTCTTTACTTTATCTCATTGCACATCACGATATAAATTACATTAACCTCATATAAAGGTTTAAAATTTGTAAAACCTAATCAAATGACATGTATGAAACAATTATAAAAACGTGGTCAAAAATTACATGTATGATTTCCAGTTAATACGGAGAACATTTATTACAACCAGGTCAAAAAATCAAGATTAATAAATACCTGTACCAGAAACATAACATTTATGAAAACACCTGGTTGAAAGGCACAACATTTATCAACATCACTTAAAAAGGGATAACCCTTTTTAACACATAATTATAAGGGCATTTTAACTAACAGTTGAAGGAACATTTTTGAACATCGGGTTAAATGAGACACGATTTACGAACACTATACAAAATTACATTCATGAATCACTTGATCTAATCCTAATTTGACTTGTGTATGAAGATTGGATGATCACATAATGTCATCAGATTAGAAACTAGTTGTTCTTTATAAACTGATTTTTCTTTATATTATGTAAATCCACATCGCCACTTGAGACCTACAATCTGTTATATCTCCTCTAGCTAATAATATGTAAACCATTTTTTGATCCAGATTATTCACTGAAACAGGTTCAAAATAATTGTACTGCCTCATAAGTTAATAGATTTTGATACTCTCAAGAAAGACAGTTTCATGGAAGCACTGATCCGCTGATAAGTATGATTTCTTGTAAATACAAGGAAAAAGATAAATAGGAGTAGACCACTATTGTAAATCTCAAATCAAGAACACTTTGTTAGAAATTAGATTTGGCTTTTAAATGTAAATTTTACAAATTTTGAATGCCGTTTCCATACACAGTTTATCACTGCACATCTTGCAGATTGAATTAACAAGGAATCTTGTATTTATGTAGAGCTTTACCATATGACGCTTATTGTTTGTATAATTATAATTGGATGACTTTGAAATGTGCTTCATTATTGGATATATCCGTTTTATCTAGAGCTTCAGTATTGGATGGTTACCGATTGCTTTAAAGTTTTAGTATTGGATACTTCAGTTTTTATTGCGTTCTTCTATTGGATACATACGCTTGTTATTAGTATTGAGTAATTCAATTTGTAAGCTTTTTTAATATTGCCTGTTTCAGTTTATACAGTGTTTTATTAATGGATACTTTTAGCCATGAGGTTTAATATTGGCAGCTTCAGTCTTTTATGAAATGTCAGTACTGGATGCTATAGTTTGATCTTATGAATAGTCGCTGCACTGTAATCAGACCTTAAAATGTCATACAAGTTAGCTAATTCCCACTTGCAATATTAAGTTGACTACCAATTTACAAATATTCTGAATTAATTACCCTCTGTGGGTAATCAATTTTGAGGATAATGCGTTCTTCTAAATCATATATTTAGATGCCAAAATAAAACAAATTACAAATTTAAGTACACACGATGAATTCTTCATCAAACCACACAGAATGCTGGATATGAAAATACTATTGTATATATTATAATATTTTCTCTGCATTCTGTATTCATCGAATGCTAAGCACACCAATGACATGAATCCCAAGCTCCATTTAGCCTAATAATACATTCACTCCTAATTTTCATTACCATATGATTCAGATCTTCTCATTTTGAGACATGCTGGATTGTACATCCATTGTCAGACAGTGGAGACCATCGGATTAGGGTCCCAGATCTCAACGTTAGTTATGTGAGTGCAGAACTATCAAATAGAAGATGAGTTACTTACTGTACAAAGTGACTTCTGGAGAGTTGATCTATGAATGTGACAATTGCAATTAGTGTTGGACAACATAGGTAGAACAAGGCTGTTGATTTTCCTTATAGAAAATTAAATATGGGTCTAAGCTGTAACACAAGGACAGTTGATCTCGGACTCGGAAATAGATGATTGAAGTTATTATAAGACAACAGATTTTGCAGTTTGAAGTTATGTTTTTGGCATTTGACATTATGCAGCTTTGTACGCATTTAAAATGGATTTAAGCAAAATATGAACTTTGCAAAACAATTTGTCTGATAAGTGTTGATTACTTCGATTTACTCCATATGAAAAAGATTCGTTACTTAAATTGTCCATTATGCAGCTGCCGTTACAGTGTTTGTTTTTTACAACTTACACAGCTAGACATTGTTGTAATTAGAACATGCTCTAGGTATCTTCTTTTTGTCAGTCATTACAGAGTACTATTATTGTTCTTTGCACTTGCCAGCTTGATATAAAACTAAAAACATGTGTTTGTCTTATTATTAAACATCTGCCTCAAAGGATTTTCCAAAGACTGGTAGATCATTCATCAGACAATATGTAATGGACAGTACTATTTGTTAGTGAATATGTATATTACACTTATACAGTTCAAGAATGTACATTATACATATAAATTTGAAAACATAATCATACTATTTGCACTAATAATATAGATTTTTTGAGACACGTTATAAGGCTCTTTTATAGAGCTTGAATATGGTGGTAGGGATACTATTTTAACAATTGCTGCGTATGTCTAATTAAATTTATTTTGTGTTAAGTTTTAAATTATTCTTTATAATTATTTTTACTATGTGTTGCGATGATTATTGAAATGATTCAAAATGTTTATATATTTGTTAGAAAATTTTGTTTATTTAAGGCGTAGAAGTGTTATCTGAAAATTATATTGTTTGCCCTTGTTTTTCTTGAGCTGGCAACAGCGCACACAAGCGGTTAAAACGAATGGTCCGTATCAGGGCCATACTTTCCTAGTGTGATACCCATATGCACGCAACGCTTTTTAATTATTGGTTCTTTAGTTGGGATACACTGGCGTATGTGCTGGATTGTTTTGTAATAACAGTTCACATGACCACATACCAATGTCGCTAGAACTGAACTGATATTTTTGGAGGATATAAACACGCATTCTTAATAGTCTCCTGTCAGAGTCCTTTTAACATCTTGATGGAAAAAGGTGTTACTTTTATTTGTTGCCAAATTGTTTGTTTTGCATCTGATTTTTGGTTTCAATAATTTATTCTCCTGAGGACTCACCTTATTAACATTCTTTTAAAACGTTCTGAAAGATATTCATGGAGATTTATTTTGCAATTATTCGGTAACACAAACTCTTATTCAATTGTTGATATTCATAATCTGGACCAGATCTGAAGTCATCGTCCTCCATAGTTGTGTCATCGTCGAGATTTGAACCTGGATTCTAATAAATCTATATTGTGATAGGACTTGCGTTTACATTCTTAAAATCACATTTTGGATTATATTCACAAACTGTAATTACTATTTACCAATTTGTACATTTGTGTCTAGCGAAATAAATTATTTGTTAAAATATACAAAGCTTGTTGGTGATCACTCTTTCCTTTGTTACTGAGTACGAGCCATTTTCAAATAACACGATAAGGAATATTTTGTGAAGAAAAAAGGAGGTAAGATACCTATTTCTCAGCTGAAATTAACAACATATCTTCTTTCGTATTAAATAAAATCAGAGCATACAAGGTATAGTTAACAATTTGAAGGTAATAGTTAATTTAGAACACTATTATTGTTTTTGAGCATTGGCAGGGTCTATTCTAGAACTTAAACATGGAGGAGAAAAGATTAATCCTATTTACTTAAAACATAATGGAATGTTCTAAAATATATATGATTTTAAAAAAGGTCTCCGTAACCAATTGTTCTGTGATTGTTTCTGTTATGCTTATGAACTTAATTTGATTCAAGCAGTTACTTGCTCTAGAATATACCATGTGTAATTGGGCAAATGAAACATCACATGTCTGCTGCTTTTTTCTCAAGAGGAATTACTCCTATGAGGGAAAGATAGGTTCAGACTTTTTCACATATAAATTTTATGTGTGCAGCTTTTGCAATTCAGTGTGAATGATGCCTCTATAACATACACGTATTAAATGGATACAGGACTTTTAGTTTTATTATATCTCCGAATGGAGCCATAATATATAGAATAGAGAAAACGTTTGCAATATTTCATACTGGTTTCTTAATGCACGAAATGTACAAGAAATATTTTAAGTTTTTTATATAACACATTTTTTCAGCGAAATATAATTTAGCATTTATAATGGTTTTTTACTGAGGATTTGCAAGGTTTGTATAATGCATGTCCTGTAAATCAGCTTTAAAGTAGAAACCATTTACTTTTGGTCCACGTATCACGTAGTCCTTATGTTCGAATTAAATTACTACATAATGGATAATACTGACACTGATATCATTTTCAACTGTACTTGCATCTGACTATTTAAGGCAAATCACAGACAGATGAGCGATTTCAGAATAGTTTGAGTCTTTTATTCATTTTTACAGCGATACAGAGTAATGACACCAGCACCTTGTCATAGAGATCGGGATTTAATAGTTCAATTCAAATATTAGGTGTTAGAACATTGGAACATTGCCTCCAGAATGCACTTCTACCTTGAAAATAGGCATCCTTAAAAAGTAGAGAACAACCATTACATGACTTCACAAAAGCAGAATTTCACTTGTTTTAGAGAAAATATTATATTATGAAGACCTTTTGAAGTTTTAAACATTTGCTTACCTCCCTCACCCTTTGAATTTTGCTGTTGTTGCTAAAAGTTGAAAAACATACCATCTTCTATGAAAATCCAAGCAGAACTATATTACCGGAATTGAAGGTCATACTGATATATTGAGATTATGCTTTTCTAATAAAGCATGACCCATTTTTATAACACATAACAAAACTTTTAACTGACTTCTTATATCATATATGGATATTACAGATTTTGTATACAGTATAAGATGGCATGTATTAAAGCCATTAAGACATTATTAAACATTGATCACCGACAAAATATACTTCAAAATATATGGAAGGTTTCTACAGAGGACACGGTTCAAGCTTTTATATTGAATAAGGAGATTAAAATCAGTACATTTAGTCCATTTTCTTTGATAAATAATGTAATTTTTCGATGAAATAATTCATGTAAATTATTTTTAAAAATTCAGACAGTATATATTTTTTTAAATGTTTTTCCCTAACTATTGAATTCAAAAATTAATGGCACAATTTCCTTTGACTTGTAGTATGATTCTGTAATTAATTCCTTGCTCACTTCAGCAGATACAACTGCTTTTAAAATTCATATTCCAATAGATTCTTGCCTTTTTAATTACAGGTAATTAAATTAGTATTTAAAAATTTAGCTTGCATGCATATTTTATTGTCTTTAATCACTATCTTGAATGTATAATTATTTATTTTCCTCTCAATGGAAATATCTTCCTATAACATAGTCTGGCGGGTACAGTGCATGAATAAGAGTTTATGCTTGAAAATCTGTCTTGACCAATCACATTGATTTTACTTTAGTATTTCTTTTTTTTCTGATTGACTCTTATTGAAAATATACTCTCAGATATTTTGCTACAACGGTCACCGTTATATATGGCATAAACAAAAACTGGCTTGGTGGATTACCTGAAAAATGGATGTACCTTATACACTGGCTGATACGAAAAATCATTTGACATGTAGATATGCTGATACACTGAATGATGTGTTATATCACATAACGTATGCATCCTCCTTAAACACTGAATTATACGGAATATCGTCTAGCATCCATGCGACTAATATACTGGTTGATATGGTACATCGTATGGCAATTGATTAAGCTTCAACACTAGAGGTTGATATGGAAGTAATGTCTTAACCGCATCATCATATACCAAGAAATATATATCACTTTTGTTGTGGCAGAAAATAGTTCGTTATGTCAAGATATTGTGTTAATTTTTGAAAGAGATATAGAAAAGAAGTATAAAATTAAATAATTAATATCAATATATATATATATATAT
>QKMX01151605.1:0-11464 GCA_003401595.1 Venustaconcha ellipsiformis
AATTACTTTCAGATGATATATTGTTAATTTATAAGCTAGTTATTCATAAACATTATCTGCACACTGATGCATGTATCATATTTATTCGTTGAACCCATAATTCTAATTTGAAATGGATATAACGTAGCTGAATTTTAATTTAATTAAATTGGCAGAGTAATTGATTACATATTATATTTTGATATAATAAAGTAAAGCATTATAAATCAATATGTGAGGATAAGACTATCATATGGATGACGCTGCTACAGGAAATGACCTTGACAGGTAAATCATGCCTTCGAACGTTTGTTTACAATGACGCTTGCATACCAGGACACTGAAAGGAATTGCGTTGCTACATTAATTCCAACAAAAATAAACAAAATTTAAAAGTGTTCCGTATAAAGGTCATTTTCATTTCTTCTAAAACATAAGTTAGAACAAAACATTGATATAGTCGATGTCAATAATGTAATACGCGTTTAATGAATTTTACCTTATAACTCGGAGACAATCCTGTATAATATATCGGCAGACTATGTGCATTCTTATAAGCAGCTTAAAATCTGTTTTAAGAAACGCATCCATAAACAAAAAGTGGTTTCATAAGACATTATATGTTACCATTGACTTGTCCATTTACTTTTATGTCTTTTTAGATTGATATCTACATACAGGAATGTTTACATAGACATAACTAATTTTCATTTAAATTTACTGTACACAATTTATGAGTTGCCTTATTTATTATATTATTCATTTTTCCAGGCATACTTTGTTTAATGCTTGTGATTTTCCCATGGGCTTTTGACAAATTAAGAACCTTATTATATCCAAACATTCCATTGTTAGAACTCTGATAACATAGCTGTTGAAACACGGGGTTCAGCTAAAGAGTATCACTACACTGTTTAAATTCATTCATTGTATATTTCGATATTTTTGATGCGATCCATTCTATTAGTTGTAAGATCCCGTGCACCAAGAATATTTTACTTATTTTATGCACTAATTCTGACAAAATGTATCCACCAATCAGGCATCTGTAGATATGCTTCTATTATCATTTTTATTATGAATTAAATTATTAAGGATAATACCAAAATCAGTTTATTCTCAAGATAAACTTTCAAAATATAAGTCATTTTGCCAATTGTTCACTTTTATGTGACCAGATTACAAGACTCTACTATACTACCAAGAATATGAAGTCTATGTCTTCAAATCATACTGTTTCTGTATATTTGTTTCATGTTTTCAGGAGTGTCGGTGACGGTCAGTACTTTTACCATTACAGCAATGAGTATAGATCGCTGTTTGGCCATCCTTCACCCTATGAAATTCAGACATTTCCGAACGACAAAATGTGTCCGTATTCTTATACTGTTCGTGTGGGTGGCCGCTATTTTGCTTATCTTGCCTCTACTGTTTGTGAGACAAATTAGCAGGATGGAGATATTCGTTGGCGAAGTGTTTACGCATTGCACTGAATTCTGGGATTCTCCACTAGCAAGGAGGACGTATGACTTTGCAATTTTGTTTATCATCTGCGTTTTTCCAGCTGTAATTGTTTTGATTTCTTATGTTTTGATGGGTAAACGTTTATGGGAGACAGACGCTCAACTATGTGGAGGAAAGGGAAATAACTCTTCTATGAACGGCAGTCTAGATGACAAAAAAGGCAGGCGAGATGGCGGTGTATTAGCGAATAGAAGACGATTGGCCAAAATGTGCATTACTGTGTCTGTGGTATTTATATTATGCTGGACACCATACTATACAATGAATATTTACTTAGATTATCAACACGACGTGGATACTGCTGATATGCTTCATTATACGCTGTTAATAGGACATCTACATTGTATCACTAACCCAATTATGTACTGCTTCCTGCACAAGACGTTCAGGCACTACGTGGAGAGATACCTTTCATGTGGCAAAAAGATTCGGAATCCATTTTCAACAGCAGTAAGCACGCATATATTTTCAGAGTACTGCTTGCTTAAATTTTGCAGCTGTAAATTAGTATCTACTATAAACCTATACTTTATCTACCCAAGAATAAACCGGAATTTGACCTTCAAATTCCAGAAGTAGGAACACGATACTGTCGTTGTCTGATCTTATATAATCACACTCTCAAATGAGGCTTTAACTGCTTTTTCTTGAGGTTTCTACGTTAGGGTTAAACAAGCGTGTTAGCAATGTTGACATACAAATGGGAATGAGTAGCATTCTCTTTAACAAATCTGTATCAAGTTCCAATAAATTTGTCCAATCCCACTATAAATATCAAAATAAGGGTGTCATCCCGTTGCCAAGTCCCCATCTGAGCTTCTCACAATGTACCGCCTGAAACTCATGAGTAGGTTCTCCGGAAGAAGTTTCCTCGCTATTCAGCTGGTGAAATCTTCTGATATTGAACTTTAGACAACTACAAAATTGCATTAAGTCAAATATATCGGTCCGCTAGGTTCATGTGCCAAAGTAATAGTGTTATTAACAGTGATGTTAGTGAAAGTTAGTGACTCTTCTAGTGACTCTTCTTGTACATGCTTTGTTCATAAAACTGATATTCATGCGCATAACAGCTGTTAAAAAATAAAATGTGTTTCATGATTTAAGCTTAAGTTATCACAAATGTTGAAATTGTAGCCAAGTTTTATTTTCCTCAGTTACTTGTTCGGGTTTTATTGATATCTCTGAAAATTGATAGGTACATAACAAAAATATCATTATCGAAGTAATTCTATCTTGATTGCTAGACCACGTCTGTTGTCAGCATTGGAAAATCTGGATTATGAGTCTTAAATAAACCGTGATGGTTAAAAGAAGTTACAAGAGGTAAAGAAACTTGTCTTTGAAATAAACCGTGAAGGTCACAATAAGTTTTAAAACCAATCTCTGAAAAAGCAGTGAAAGCCACAGAAAGTCATGAATCCTGTCTCTGAAAGAAACCGTGAATGTCACGAGAAGTTTTGAAACCAATTTCTGAAAAATTAAACAGTGAAAGCAACAGGAAGTCATGAATCCTGTCTCTGAAAGAAAACATGAGGGCCAAAAGAAGGAAAGGAACCCATCTCTGAAGAAAAACGTGAGGGCCAAAAGTGGTCATGAAAACTATCTCTGAAAAAGACCGAGGAGATTCGATTCCGTTGTCTTGAAATATCATTTTAGTTCTGTTTCAAAGCAAAACGTGTATAGATAATTTAAAACATAAGTTTTATTACTTGGGACCCTAATTTGCACAACAGAGCAATAAAGACCGGTTTCCTGCTGTATACTGGCAGAAAATTACTGATCAATATACTGATAAACCTAAAAAAATCTTACTTTTTTGTACAAATCAGTGAATAGGCCATCACATTAAAAGTAGAATCACCATAAATGTAATGAACATTTATTCCTTTATATGTTCAGAGCGACACAATTACGTCACATTGTATTTATTTAACATCTGTTCCATAAACTAAAATCCGTGCAAAAATGCATAAGCACTTTTTCTCGCTTGCATGTGCCCGTATTTTATATTGTCGATTTGGATTTCTTTGCTTTCATTCGGTTTGCATCGTGACATCGTGATTACTTATTGCTTTTTACGTCTTCATTCATGCTTCAAGAGTTGTTACATTGCTAATTTAAATATTTCTGACATTTAGTTCAATACGAGTTGTTGTTTACAAATATATTTTCATAGGTTTTAATTCATCACTTGTATACCTGATAATAAAGTCATGTGCAATGTTGCGAAAATAAGTGTCTTTTTCGGAATAAACTGAATGATATTTACAACAGTATTCCGACCAAGAATTAATTGTTCAATGGCACAATGATTATGTTGAATCGCGGACGCAAAAAAATATAATAAAATAACAAATAAAAAATGAGCGCCTCAATGAAACTGTTCAGATTAATAGTATCCCTTATTTACAACATCAATGGAATATGTGACTAACTTATATATGCAGAGATCATGTTTTTTTACTATATTAACAATCTAGGAATAAAGCTATTGAGCGTGGATAAAATAACAACCTTTGCTTGATAAATATGAGGTATTTATGTCACAAAATTACAAACTTGATGTGAAAACGTTTAAGTGATTAAATTAACAACCTATGTATGCTAGGACTGTGGCTTTGTAATGAGTAAGTTACGAATCTAGATATGCTAAGATTAAGGCTTTTGAGTGAATAAATTAGCAACTTGTACATGCCCCCCCCCCTTCACGATGCGTTTTGACTAAATTAACAATTTTGTATTCACATAATCAACTGCACGTCCTCGTATAAAAGAGGTTCCAGATCATTTCCTTTTCTACTGCAAGATGAGTTCACACAAATATTTTCATTATCTATGTATTCGAGAAATGGCAGTAGCTTTTTCTGTAAGTTATTCATTTATTATATTTCAGGGTACATTTGCACGTGATAGAGCATCCAAAATGTGGCAGAGCTTCCGGTCTACAGTAAGAAGTTCTTCTCGCAGGTCTCTGAGAAAAAGCACGTCTTCTACGCGCTCAACGTACAATTCGCACACTCCTAAAACCGACAGACGAGATATGAGAGAACACGAATGCAGCAGTGCCTCTAACACAGAAAATATCCCTTTAAACGGGTCATATAAGAACACTAAATGCAAAAGAGTTCGGTTAATAATCAAGAAGATAGACGGGCGAAATAGAAAATACCCTGCGAGTTTAAGGGTTGTTCAGATTCCAGACGTGATTAAAGAGGAGTCTAAAACTAATTCTATTTAGCAAGCTATGTACTCTGTAATTGGTTATTCCAAGTTACAGTGTCAATTTCCGGTGCTAACAGAGCAAACCTACTGGTTAAAGGATGGTAGTGTGGATTAACATTCACAGATGCATGTGAGCATTGGGTGCGAATATGAACTCATTAAACGTGCAAGTCGTGTGGAAATCCACACTTGTTGCCAAATCTAAAATCCACTAAACCGGTCATATTCGACTGTATTAAATTTCAGATTTGTACTTCCATAATTGCCGTTGAATAAGGTGTTTTATTACATAAAATGCTATGTCGGTGTCCAGATGCATGTAAATCTAAAAATATAAAGAGGAAAATAAAACGCGGTTTATTTTATACTAATAGATGATTTTCTTAATTTCCAAGACTACATTTTATAATGTGTGCTTTATCGTTTAGTACAATCTTGGAAATACAGTAACAGTAGGTTGTAATGCTATTGTTCATATGCTTGAACACAATATTATATACCCAGTACGACTAATAACCTCGGCTTCTCTTTGATATCTCTTCTTTTGGAATCTCACAATGTAGATGAGGTTCATTTCATCCCAGTATGTGTTTAACCAGTCGTTTAAAATTTTTAATCCGTTCAGAAAAGTATTGGCAAAAAATTATGTGAGTGGGAGAAGGATATACTTTTATTGTATTTATTTAAGAGTGGGGTAATTATAACCATTTATTTTTTGAAGAACAGAAAATTGCACAACTAGGGTGCAAAAATGCAGCTTATATATAGTTTGTTTTAATGTTTACGTGGTAAAGAAAATTAAAAATATCAGTAGACTGTTATATTTAATTATCACGAAAGCTGAGTTGAATTTTGTTTTAAAATTAGAATCCCTTGCAGTTTAAATCTACGTATATAATTTGATTTTAGTAACATGTGTTATATATCCAATAAGATACCTTTTTATTGATTAAATTGAATGAAAGATAACAGGTCAAACTTAACACAATAATTTGTGTAAAATTATCTCTCGCTGCATGCCGTCAGATATCGCGTGTGTAATATAGGACAGTGACTCCATATCATAATATTTAGAAATATTTATGGCGATTTTTATTTATATTTAACTACGCTTTTGTAAAACGCAGTTGTTATGATGGATAAGACTGTTACCATTTTCATCTTCATACATGACAGCGTAATTAATATTCCTGATACATTTAGAGACTTAAGTTTTTGATTGCGACTTTACAATTTATGAACGTTGTCATTTTAGTTTTAATTTTTTTAAGGTCTCGCGTGAAATGAAGTGTTTTGATGCAGAAACAATGCCTAATTTGATTAACTCGGAGAAGTAATACTGAATTAAAGTGTACAAAGGCTGGCAATGAGAGCACATAATGATAATCGTTGTTGCCGTACACTATTTTTTATCATTGCTGGAAATGACACCGTCTACCTTAAAGTGCGTAAGATTTTCAATATATTTAGTTGATTTATCTATTATTGATTATGCTATTGTGATACATCAGATTCAATAAAAGATTTTAAAGATTCCGTTATGTTCCAAGACCTTTCTAACCACATTTGTCGATTATGAAATTCTTATTTTTTCTTGTATCAAAATGGTATCTAATTGTGTTATGTATATTTAATTTATCTTACTTGCTGGTTTTTATTAATGATTATATGTTATGTATACATTTATTTTATATTTGACCTTTGTTCAAAATCAGGCTAATGGTATACCTGACCAGTGACATTTTTTGTAAACAACATTATACATAGTTAATATTTCAAAAAATTCAGATCATTATTAATAGTAAACATGGTTAGATTTGTTTGATTCCGACCTTTAAATCTTCCATAATGGAATTTTCCTATTAAGTTGACAGTATTTTCAGAAAATGGTAGTTGCGACCTATATCAAGGTGAGGATACATAATCTTGTTTACATTCGGTTTATTCATTGTTACCTTAACGTCTGAAGCAGAAATAGTCTTTTTTGTGTTCGTTTAGGTGGATTCATTATTCAAAATGTTATTAACTCAAATTACAAAATGTTCAATAATATTCTTTGACTACAATATTAGTGTTGAATTATAGTGAATTCAGACAAGAGCATGTTGGATTATAATATTGTGATACATCAAAAGAATGTTATCACGTTGCCACAGTCCAGGTCATTGGCAGATTAGCACATTTGAGAAGGGCCGACGGGGGTGGCAACCGGGGATATATCTCTGGGGTCTTGGCCGAATAACACTTGTTAATTTTATAAAAGAAAACTTTTGATTGCACAAGAACTAGGAGAGGCGCGGGTGTTTCTTACCTCAGGCCCGTGATCGCTCTCTACGGCCCTGCATTTCAGACTTCAGGCACATCAGCACGTTCAGTAATGGAATTTATTTGGAATACCACTGGAATTAATTAGGAACTTTATACATTTGGACTCTGATAGAAATTTAAGACTAGTTCCTTTATTAAATTTTGACTTTGTATTTTAGGGAATAAATTATTTGTTGAATTTTGCAAACGCTTGTAAGTTTTCGCTCTATTCTCTTCGTTTAAGACCATATAATCATAACGCATGTATATTGGAGATATGATTTATGAACACCACTACAGATTTTTATAGTAAATAAAACTTGATGTAGAATACAGAGATGAGTTTGAACCGTGGCGCGATATAAGTAAACCTATTCTAGTATTAGGCGCGAGATAAAAAAAAATATCCATAGTAATTTGATTAACAACTGCAGTAGCTGAGTTTAGGAACTGCAGCATTTTTAGAGAAATATTTAAGTCTGATTAGAATAACAATTATGTGAATGTGAAGATGGATGTTCGGGCTAACCACGTGCTACTATTTTAAAGCACTAGACAAATCTTGACATCAAAACAACTGTCTTCGCGCGTGATTTTATGTTCATTACACTTGGTCTTGCAAATGGACTGTAATACCCAAACTCATCTTCGTACTCTGAATACACGTTGGTATAAGACTTCCAGGTATTAGTTGTTTACTATGTTTCTTATTGCGATAATATATTTAACAGGTAGCAGATCTTCATAAGGGGTCGTATTATTGATGTCACCTTGATTTGGCTTTAAAAAGCACAAGAAAATGGAAAAAAAAATTAATTAAAAGGTGATCAATATTCAGTGACATTATGGAGAAAAAAATATATTCCTTAAAGGCTGGTGATACTGTTTTCTTATTTCCTTCTGTTATGTTTGATATAATTCTTAAATAAGCCCTACATTTGTAATGATAGATAACTAATCACAGATAACAATGAAACGACTACAATTTATAGCTTTATGTTAAGATAGGGATTTTTTTTTAAAAAAAAAATTTTTAAGGCTTTAATGATAAGGTTGTCATGATTGATTGTAACTTATTAGCGTAAGATTGACTAAAATGGTTAATAAGAGTTAATGTCTAATAAAAAAAAATTGATGTTGTTTTCTCTATGGCAGCAGAATAATGTATCAGCTGTGATGGGTCCTCTATTATGTGCACTTGTAACCCAACTGTATGATTCTGAAAGCCTTGAATTCATCCAGTAGCCATAATATTTTAAGAAATCGTCGCATTGAATTAATCTAACGGGCAGATTGATGTTTGTTTGCTCACTTCCTATCTGTGTTTTACAGTTAAAGAAAGAATGGGTAATATAGCTTAAACATAGAAAAAGTGCACATTGACGAAAATATCTGTGCTCCCTAACTACATTTTAGAATCCTTTGGTTGTAAAAATTGTTTTCGTCATTTGCTACTGTTATTTCGCACATAGTCTCGGAGAACAATGGTGTTAGGCGACATTGTAGTAGTTTGATAATGAGAGTTTGAGACCGTCTCAATATTTTTTTCAGTTCTCAGAGTTTCGACCCCTTCTGAATTCCCCATGATATTTTTCACAGTGAGGAATTTTGCACACGTCTTCATCTGTGACTGTAGCCCGTGTTGCTTTCTATTACCTCTTACTCATATAGCGATACTGAAAAATTGACGTAACTCATCTAGTAATATTGAATAGTATTGATACAAAAATGGAACATACGTATCTCGTGGCGTTCAGTTGATATTCACAGTCTGTTACCGATTCAATAACCCTCGTCGAATGGTAAGAAGCCACCACCTATGGCCCACCCCACCCAAATCAACTGAGACCCCACGCTTTCCACCTTATTTCATGCAGATTTGTTGTTCTCCAAGCTTTAGCCCCTCACTGACAGTAAGCCAACGCCGTCCTTCGAATCATCATCGCGATCGATCACGGCATCCTGGTCAAATGAAAGCCCACAGAATTATACGACTCTCCATGAGAAACAGTTGAATTTATAACGACTCTAGTGTGTAGCACACGAGATACGGTTAGGTACGAAATACAATAATGAGCATTACTCATGTGCACACATTGACTCAGTTAAGCATTATATCATTTCATCAGAAATACTGTACGAAAATATTATTATTATGGTAACCATAGTCGAATATTAACATTCTTTCGACAAGAATAATCTCACTGGATTATACAATATCGGACTCGTCTCAACCTTTAATGCATGCATGAGTTCATTTCGTTTGTTCAATTATAAAATAGATAACTTGAACCATACTGTAAATACTGAAAATAGCTTCAGGAGGAACATTTAAGTCTCCTACGATTATGTATGTGGCCATGTTCGTATAGAACCATGCTGACTACACCTTGCTTTCCGCCTCTAATAATCGTTTTTGCTTAATAACTGCTACACGGACAAGTGCGTCCTTGCTAAATAAAGTCGTTATCTAGCAGAGTCAACGTTATTTTAGAATGATCGTTGGGGAAAATAAATGGGGTGAATTAGGTCGTGACATTTACTTCATTGTTATAGAAACGGTGTGTCAGTTATTTCGTGTCTGGCGGTGATGCATTTTGCCGGGCATGTTCGCGAGTTGTTGCTATGACTCCAAGCTGACTTCGAATTAACAGTGGTGCATCAGGCAGGAGGTTAGAACTGTAAATTTATATCTGGCCTCGCTTAAAACAAATTTGCTATCGATGTTAGCATCAATATAGATCTAATCCAACACCCCATCGGTAACTTCTACAACAACATCATCGCGTTCAGAATCGATAATGCATATTAAATGATATATCTTAAGCACAAACACCAAAGCACTTTAAATTGAACCGAATTTCACCTACGACGATTAATGATGCTGATAAAGTATATGTGAAAAAAATCTGCAATGGTGTCTTCTTTTTTGAAACGTGTAATTGACATTATTAAACAATTATTTCACTCATCGTGTTTCATTTTTGTCATTTTACCCCAACTACCATGAGTTCCAGTTAAGATAATCAAGTATGGTCCGGACTGCACACCTTTAAGGTTTGAAGTTTAGGTCTATCACAGCCATTTTCAAGAGCAATGAAAATAAGTTGGCCATATCGTCGTTTTGTTACTCTGTTTCTTTGGTTATTGTTCCGCTCACTAGGTTCCATGTTCTATGGAGACACCACACGTATGTTTCATCTCTGCATTGGTAACATCGTCGTGTTCTTTGATAAATGCCAGATTTTTTGGCACGTTGGATGTTTTAGGTTTACCGACTGATCCTAACATGCTACAAACTTCCCGGGTTAACGTCAACAACAATCTAACCGGTAAACTTAGTCAATTCCGAATTAGTGGTAATTCTTGTCAGATCATCAGCAAGACATCAGGTCGCTGCGCCATCGCTAATGATAAATCAAAATTAATCAATTGTCGCACTGAGACTATCAACGGCAAGGCCACGCCACAACGGTGGGCAGGCGAAAACCTTGTTTCTTCTTTTATTTGTCTACAAGGCGATACTTGGTCGCCTAAAGTCTTTCTTAGTGTCATCCCCGATCAACTTCAAATGTCTCCTTATGCAGTCGCTTTTTCAACTGCCGAAGCTGCAGCCACCAACAACGATGTAATCGCTGCGATGAATGGAAATATTCTAGTTTTATTGTGGGGGGGGGTCTTTGCGTCACTACTGACTAGGTCAAGCTTAGTGATACTGCGGTGTTCTGTTTCGGCGTATTGTACTGATTAAATTGCGTTTGGGTTAACCACAAAAGGTAATTTCCAGCTGACTTGGTTCCTTCTCTGAAACATGTGTTTTGGTGCACTGAGGTCATGTTAGGTATATATTGGTCATATAAACTGTCTCTGATCCGCGCTTGACAACTAGTATGTTGTTAGTACAATAAACGACAGCGCTGACGTGTCTCTAAACTGCATAAACGATAACAAACATGATTCTGTGTTCAACGAATGGGTTAACACATGCATCCACAATGATAATGTGGACAACTCAACTTTGCCATAGACATCTCCATGAAGACAAATTGCGCGTTTGCAGTACCGTTGCGGAATAATGTGACAGTGTGTTTGGCCCCGAAAATATTATATTTAAGACAGTTCAACGAAACTCGAATATGCAGCTCAGACTAATCGCGCGCAAAACAAACGTTTCTCAATGTTGGAATTGGGATTAGGAAATATTAATTTTTTTAACAGCATCTGCAGTGGCTGGGTAATCTGCACGATTTACGACCTGTCGCATTATATATTGTTCCTGGTGATCAGTGTCGCATCCATCCCTCTACATCAGAGACGTGCTAGCGGAACTTGAATAATAGTCGTGGCAACGTTGACGTTATCGATAGTTATCTCGATTTCCTTTCTATCGATGGAATAACGTGCGCTGTTGAACAACATCATTTATTAT
>QKMX01151754.1:0-11272 GCA_003401595.1 Venustaconcha ellipsiformis
ATAAGTACAGGATAGCTTACATTTAAATGGCAGAATTCTGTGGCTTTCAAAATTTAAGTTTCATCTCTCATGGAATAAATAATATAAATTTTAACTGATTACATTCATAATGTTATCTGTGAGACAATACCTCAGACCTGTCAAATTTTTATTTACCCAATTTTCCCTCAAATTCCCAAAGATGTCCATACCCCAAAATTATGCAATATATATCATGTTATAAGCTACTGTATATACTAACTTAAAGACCGAGTCCAACTGCAAGTTTCATAGACTCAGATCTGCAGCTGCATAGTGAGCTGGCAGATCTGGATCTATGCAGCCTGTAATGAATAATCTATAGAAGAAATAACCTTGACCCAGATCTGCCAGCACATTATGCAAAGGAAGATCAGAGTCTGTTATTTGTAGTTAGACTTGTACTTTTGAGTACTTTCAAAGTTTGCTGAGGTGCCTGCCTGGTATCAATTACATGAACTTGCATACAGAAGAACATGACTGTTGTTTGTCTGCATTGTAAGCACAAGAATTATCACATGGCTAGGATAAACCATACTTACTGTTTCTCTTTAAACACAGTGTCCTAACATACTATGCCATTTCACCAACTTTAACCTATTTATAGTACTGATGCAAGATTCATGTGTTCTGACAACTTTCTTGCCAGATATGAATCTAATAAATTAGTCAATTCATATTAGGTCAGACATTTCACTTACTCCTGTATTTATAATACTATTTTGCCTGAGTGAATGTAGATGGAAACTTAATTTTTCTCACCCAGGGTTATTGCAGAAACTGCTGAATTCAATATCAGATAATTTTGTAATGAAATCTTGCAGAAAATTATTTTATGCTCACAGTCTGTTAAACAGAAATGTATGAGGGCAAGTTGTATTCTAAATCATTTAAATGTAAATGGGAATAGAGATCATATGTTATTTACAGATCAGAACTCTCATGCTATTGAAGTACAATTCAAGATGAATTTTACCATGATTAATTTCAAGTTCATTGCTGTACATATAAAAGGTAATGCAAGTTAATGCAAATTTAAAGAAGTCTAAAACAAATGAATGAGCACCAGACATCAGGGTCAGATCACATGATTCCTATCTCATCTTCATTTTGCAAACATGATTAAAAACATTAACAACTCTGCTTTTGTAATATCAAAAGTTACTGTGCAGCTCAAAATGATGCATTCATTATGATGTCATGAACATGATGTCACTTATGTGTATCGTGATGATATTAGTGATGTGAGACAATGGAAATAAATGATGCTACATCTTCTAATAATCTCAGTAACAGTAATGTCCAAGTCATAACTAATTTTTTTGGAATGAATTTATAATGCTCAATTAGCTATTTTGTGTACTTTATGGACAATTAGTGACAGGAATTCTTTCCCCATAGCATCTTTTCCAAGTAATTATCCTAACTTGAGGTTGATAATCAACTAAAAGTCGAGTAACAAAATGCACATAAACTTGTTAAATTTTTGGTGAATTTGTACTGCATGGACCATTAGCTATGTAGAAATATAACTTTTCAAAAAGTTTAAATACTCTAACATTCCACAAGCAATTATCCTTAAAATGATAATGGCCTAGGTAGGGTGTGCTGTCTCAAAACAAACACAAATCTTGAATAGAAAGTGAGAATGCTGATGACAACACTGCCTTCAATGGCAGAAAATATCTCACTATCATAATCTATTTATGTAATGAGTCAAAACAGCATTTAGCCCAAAAAATTACTTATCTGTCAAGAATATAATGAGACCAAACAGTACATACCTGACAGAATATACATGTGCGACAAATCAGTACATACCTGACCGAGTATGGACATTTGTATTCCACTCTGGAGTTCTCAAGAAGGCCAAATTGCAACATCAATAGCTGCCCAAGTGCCTCCACAATCCCATTCAAATTTCTGAAACAAGCAGGCAAGCAATGAAAACCATACTTCACAGAACTCTGGAAATGTTATTTAATAAAATGAAGTAATTAATACAATGTTTTAGAAATGTCTCTCAATGTTTGCATGTCAACCATGTGCAATACTGTACAATATGCACAATAGACCCTAATGTGTGTTATGTACATTTAATTTGCACTGTCTGTTAGTTTTTATTTATTTTTTTTTTTAAATTAATTATATGCTATGGATAATTGTATTTTGTCCAAAATTACTAGAGACACTGATGCTGTTTTTATTTTGTAAACAAATAATACAAAGTTGATATTTCCCTAAGAGTGTTGGTTAAATATTCAGATCATTATCAATAATGGCAAACATGTTTATTTGGGTCTGGGACTATGATTTTGGAATTCCCATGAAAATATGTAGCCTTCCTGATATTTGCTACTTTCCTTATTATAATGTTAGTAAGATATTGTTCTAGATATCAACTTTTGTCCCACATCTTGGCTCTTCTGATATTACCATATTTACTGTATATATTGGGACATGATAAAATAATTTTTTTGTGTCCCAGAACTTATGGTGAAGCTTTTTCTCACTTAGGTCATATGTCCCATGACTTAAGAAACAAAATAAGTTTGCATTGCATTTGTACTCCCCACCCCCCATGCATGTTGCAATAAAATAGATAAACAAAACACTCATTTAATAATTTTTAAAAAAATTAACCTTGTATTGTTATCATTTATTCCTTGTTTTTTTAACAGCAGTATTAAAGAATAAAATATAGCCACAAAATCTGCATATTTAACCACAGGAGTCCGACATGTTATCAATAAAGTATGATGAAATCTCTGACAACATGAAACCACATTATCAGTACTATAAATTAACATGAGGAGTGCAAGCGTGACCCCAGCCTCCACTCAATTTGACTTTTATCTTTTATTGCTTTGAGTTTGTTGAGGTAGATTATATTATATGTATGAAGAAGTAATTCATACAGGATTAAAGATGTTATTTCAGGATTAAAGATGTGTTATTTCATTATTTGTTGGGTAACTAAAGAGCGCAATCAGCATAAAACAATGAAGATTACATAGAATATCTATGCAAAGTATTTCCCGTTATGGTGTTTAAAGTGAATCAGAGTCTATACTACATGTATATATTATGCATTTTTAATTTGCACTGTTTGTTAGGTTTTTTTATTTCATTATATGCTATGGGTGATCTAAAACTTCATTTAATTGCTGAATTTGTCCAAGATGAGTGACAGCTGTATAAACAATGGGTAACTATTAGGATTATTATCTAAAGCTGAGTCAACCATATTTTGAATTTCTACACAAACAACATTTTGTGTATGTAATGTGCATCACATGCCTTATTGTAACTGACCTTCGAACCGTTCTAGAACAATGAACTTTTGACCCCTGCCTTGAAAAATTAAATATTCTATTCTGGAATTATTATGGTGGTCCCTGGCAGGCTCTGATATACATCAATAATAGAAATTCTTAGATGCAATACTGCCATCTTTGGATCCCAAATAACACATCTGTTTACAGACAAATATCTGGCACAGCCCTATGATTCTCACAAAAGCAATGGCAGCTGTGCTATGGTAAGCTCCTGCAGACAAACCTTAAAACAAACACATGTCCATGAAAATACATGTCCATCAGATTTTTTTCCAATATTCAGTTGGAAACTTCAATGGAACTTGATGTGTTGGCATAAAATTATGTTCAAATTTTGTTTGTTTGTTGCTATTTTCACTGTTGTGGGCTAGACAAAGTACTGAGATCAAAAATGAATTAAAGAATGTTATAAGAGAGGCACATGAATCTTGACCTATTCCATAATTCATGCATTATACAGAAAAGAATAAGCAGTGATGTTTCAATAGCAAGCAATATGATCCCAAAACTTAAATTTTTTAAAAATTTTCCTGATATAAAGTAGAAATAAGTGTAATGGCAATGTGTGTATCATGAACTTCAGTTTCTTTTACATACCTTGTTTAAGTAGAGTTTAAACACAACAATATATGATAGAATTTTTATCATCTCTATATAACTGAACTTCACTATTGACAAGTATCTGGCAATGAAGGAATTATTATGGATTGTCTGGGTTACTCTGGGGAGAGGCATAAGATCGGGTCACACAAAAGATTTAGTAGAACTGCTAAACTGTTTGAATGAAAAAATGTCATGATTGGTGCAGGCTTAATAGATTCATTATAAATAATATGTAGCAATTTTAAATACCTGAATGAGAAATATATTTTCTGGGGACAAAATTTACAGGACAGACTTCAGCTGTTAATTACAGTAAGATAGCAAGAAAGAATGGTCATTTCCCTAAGCAATTAAAAACTCCCATTTCATGTCACAAAAAAGCAAATAAATCATACCTAACTCTGCATGATTGGGAATAGTTAATGATGTCAATTAGAACTTAATTGTTAAAGCCACACTACTCCTCAATTATCAGCAAGTCAAAACTATATATGCATTCCCCTATTTCAATTTAACAGTGTCTATTCCATCCTGGTAGTGGGAAACGAGTTTCTCAACACATTAACATGAAAAGGACATTGGGTTCAACCAAGATTGAAATTCTCTGGGATCACACCTTTTTGGAGTCATACAAATGTTATATTAACACAACAAATATGGCAACTGTTTCCCAAAGGAAAAAGCTGATAATTTAGGACTATTTACTAGTTTGAAATGAGGTGTTTACATGTAAACCCCAAAACAACAATAATAGGAAGGGTTGATGCTGAAACAGTGGGAGAAAAGAGCCTTGCAAAGAGATGTGCCACAATAGCCAATACAGGTTGGTTTGGACAGGATTCAAACCCATCACCCACTGGTTGCAAGGCTAAGCCAACAACTGGGCCACTATGTTGAGTAAGGAAATATTACTGGTACTGTCAATACAATGTTTACTAAGATTCATAAAAGTACAAACTGTTGTTACTAGGTTTGATTAGATGTAATAGGGTTAAGATGACAAACGAATACGTCAAATACAAATGTCACTCAAGCAAGAAAATGAGTCCAGAGTGATCTAGTTTGGGTTTAATCAAGTGACTCTGCTTCATATGCATAAACAAACCAATTTTCAGAAGTGTATGTCAAATGGGATGCAAGATATTGAGGGCATATCACACAGCAAAACATTCACAAGCCATAAAAGCATGAAACTCAGCTCACAGTGACTTATGTTGGTATTGTAAAGTTACCTTTCTTGAGAAATGGGCATGTTTTATCAATTTCAGAAGTACATGTGAAATTAGCTTCAAGATAATGAGGGAGCAACAAATATTTGTGAAGGTTAGGTCAGGGTGGTCTAGTTTTGATATGGGAGGATTACTTTTCTTGCAATGCATCAATTTGATCAGTTTGAGTGAAATTGGGCCTAAGATATTGAGGTTGTAACTAAAAACTGCTGAAATAAAAAGGTGATTCGAACATAGAAGCAAGGTCAGAGCCACCTAGTTTTAATATGGTAGGATTACTCTTCTTCAGATGCATCTGTATACTCTCCATCTTCCATAAGAGGAAGTGAAGTAGGGTTCAAGATATTGAGGGTATCAAGAAACACAAAGCCTACTCAAACATGAAAATTGGGTCACATTGACATAGTTTTGGTGCATCTTACATACTTTTGAGGTATATTTACATATCAATTTTTTTCACTATTTTCTGAAAGTGCACATAAATAAGAATGACTGGCCAATAAGAATTTCTGGGAATCCAACAAAAGTTTATTTCTTAATTTTTACTTCTGATTACTGAAGCCATCTCTGATATTCTTGAGAAATTCCAACATACCAATCAAACTTTTCTCAGACAGTATCAAAATACACCTACATGATATTATTGGTAAAATTTTACAGCAATATTTTTGGGGGAAAAAATTAATCATGTGGTATCATTTGATTTATTGTTTGGATATGTAGATACACTGAGGTAAAAATCTATTCATATTTGCTTGTGCTAGTCTTACCAGTTCAGCTTAAAAACCAAGTCAAGACCTTTGACCTTGAAATCAATGTCAGTGTGCTATAAACTTGTTCATTAAAAAACAACCAAAATACAAAGTGTGATCAAAATTCATTTGTGTATGTACAAGTCACTGTTTTGATAATCTCAATGAATTACAAAAATGCAAGCAATATGATCTCCTTTTCAAAACTCCTGCAGATTATTTGTTGTCATATCAGCACAATTTTCATTCAAAAGCAATTAAATATGGCAAGAAGTGTTTGAACAAAAAACCCATGTCTGTGCCTACATTCATGCAAGAGGAATTATGACAAGACTTTTCAGAAATTCTGAATGCCAGTAGCACTAAACATTCATAGAAGGAGTAGCTATACCAAGATTTAAAATGTGACCATGAGTCATATATAGGGGTATTTTTTTTAAATTCTGAATTTTTTGTTGTAACCTATTTGTTTATTTAAACCTGTCAACACACCTGATGCAAATCAATTCACAACATAACAATATAAAAATGATCTTCAGCTGCAAATGCAACACGAGACTCATCCAGATATTTGTTTATTATTTATCTATGTTTTATATGCATTTTTTTTCTGTGTGATTCGCCCCAGTCGTTTATATAACCAGACATGAAGTAACAGAAGTGACAATTACCATATAATGTCGTTGAAGGAGAACAACTCACTGCTGAGCCAAGAGAATACTTTAAAATCCAGGTGCTATTAGAGTACTCTGTTAGAAAGGCCAATTCATCAGTGTAAATCTCTCTCATATCGTACAATTCTCAGGTGGTGTCATCGTTTTTGAAAAATGGTAATTAATCCATGACTGAATCCTGTTATCAAAGATTTATTGATGGTTTGAAAGCCATCACACAGTTGCTTTGATGCTGACAATTTCAATGTCAGGATTACAACCCAAATTAAATCCTACAATAACTAATATTATAGTTCCATTTTTGTTGAGCACCTTTGAAAGTCGATAAATAAATCAATGGCCAAAGTTGTTTACTTTACAACTCTAACAATCCAAGAGGAAGTTAATGTAAATTGACAGTGCCACACAATGAATGTTGGATAGTTAATATCTCACAATTTTTTGTCCTGTGTGTGTAAATCTTGACTCCTGTGTGCCCTCTAGGCACATTTCAACTAGAAAAAAAATAGCCTTACAATGTATCATTAATTTTCATTTTAAAACAACATATCTGGAATTTAAAAATGCAAGTTTTGCAGCAGTCTGCCATTTAGTTGGATTGCATAGTGATTGACAGCCACTATTGCAATGCATTGAGGTTAAATGAATGACAAAAGGGGCTAAATTTCAGAGGAATAACTTTCAGAAAAACAAAGTTTGCATTTAATCAACTAATTGGTTTGAAAGCAAAAAAATAATAATTGGAATTATTATTAAGAAAACGCTGGTAGAAAGTGAACACTGAAATTAAACAAGAGCAAGACCTGGAATTAAAAAAAATTCCAGTGCAACTCTTTTCAAGTAAACAGGGGTACTGAAACATATAATTTTTTCTTAATAGATTTTCTGGGCTTTTAATGTACTGTATCATTTATTATAAGACTATAAATGATGGAGGAAATGATAATAGTGAGTGCAAATGGCAGAGGAAATATGGCAAAACTGATTATTATTTTTTTTTGCTCTTTTTTTTTTTGAAGACTGCTTTTAGGGTATTGAATTCAATCAAGAATATTTCATTGTTAGTTTTAAATTTTTAAATTTATGGAAAGTTAACTACAGCTGCAGGGCTACTTATATTCCCTCCATAAAAGACCTTATCAGTATTATTCAACACCACAACATAATATGGTGGTTTGATGTCAATTATGGAGATTTCTATTTAAAAGCTATTTTTAATCTTCCATACACTGTCACTGTAAATTTACTAGGCATACATTGTAAGTAATTGCACTTGAAAGTATGACCCTCAAAAAGGTTGGTGTAGATATTATCAGCATAAGTATCTGGGACTGACATTATCACTGGAACAAAAGAGTGCTGAAATTAAGATTAAAGTGCAGGGATTGCAATAAATAATGAAATAATGGTCTAGTGGAAATTAAGGTAATTGAAGTGACTAATGGTACAATCTGTTTCAGATGTTGGCATGAAGTACAAGATGTAGTTTTGTATTGTATGTACTAAAAATGATATTAAATTAAAGGGATGAAATTGACATGACATGTCGCATTCAATAAAAGAGCAGTTCTACAAGGTTGTCTGCTCTTTATGGTTTCTGAATGATTGAAGAAAAAAACAAAAAAAAACAACAAATGATGAAAATTATTGGGAAGACTCATGAAAATACTACACATTCATACACAGAAGCAAGATTTTAGTTAGTGATATAGTTTTAAAAAAATAAACTGCAGTTCTTTTAAATTGTATATGGCAAACCCAACCAAAGCAATCACATAATATAATATATCTATTAGGCAAAGACATACAGAAGAATTGTATTTGCAGCTCAGAGTTTGTCTTCTATATGACTTAGAACAACCTATTTTTAAATATTCCTGGGGAAAAATTAAAATGAGCAATACAGCCTATGAGGAAAACTTTTCAATAATACTGACTGGTTTGACACAGTAGACAAATTGCACCAGTTACCACATGATTGCTCATTGTTCTAAATTCTATGCTAGCAGATAATACACTGCACATAGGTAAAGTAACAGTCCTGCAGTAACGAGTTTCATATGGTAACTGATGCAGACTTTCCATAATTGGTTTGTATTATCTGCATTTTTCTTCTTCATATTAACTAAAGAACACAATATACCTTTTTCTACTCCTTATCACAATTTGTGAATTAATACTGCACAAACTGTCATTTTTATTTGACTGGATTAATTTCAAGGCAACCCTTCAAGGATTTTTCAAGGTTATACAAACCATGGCCAACAAGGAAATTAAAGACATCAGAAGAAATTATATGCATCTTATTGAGCATCATGGCAGATGCTGTTATTTCAAACTGCTCACAGTGGGTTATCTTCATTTGTAAGGATAATATCGCTGCTACAATGCTGCAAGTTTTGTGGTAAAAATGCCAATTGGAGAAAAATGTCCACTTCAAAAACTGCATCCAAAGACATGTTATAGATACTGCATTTCTTGCTATATTTTCTCTACAATGGCTTTAAAGTGTATATAGGAGATGTCATACATAATCTGGTTTCTTGTATGTTGTTTTTGAAAAGATCTGAAT
Organism: Venustaconcha ellipsiformis; assembly: GCA_003401595.1. Lineage (NCBI taxonomy): Eukaryota > Metazoa > Mollusca > Bivalvia > Unionida > Unionidae > Venustaconcha > Venustaconcha ellipsiformis. The sequence continues at coordinate 9,187 of QKMX01151754.1, forward strand.
TTGTCACTATTGAAGGAAAGTAGGATCTTAACAATATCCTCATATACTAATGCAATGAGAGGATGGATTAAGAGTTAGAGGACTGATCTACAGATTAAACTGTCTCAACCAACGGAGGGCCCAACCAAGACACATGGAACAGACAAGCATTTTAAGGATGTGGAGTTCATCATCCTTCTCTGAAAATAACATAATTTGACTATTCAACACAAATGTGATGTCTGTTCTGCTCTACAGCTTGGAGTGTGCTTATATTATTGCTCCATCTCTTACCAATATCATTAATCAAAGCATTACTAAGGGAATCTTCCCATCACAACTTAAGTCTGCCAAGGTTATGTCTGTTTATGGGTTTAAAATCAAATCCAGATAATTACAAACCATTATATATGTGTTCCACTAACCATATCCAAACTATTTCAAAGCCATGTTTCCAAACACCCATATGGTTACCTGTTTAAATACGATTTAATTCACCCATCACAATCTGGATTTACCGGTAGATGAAACCACTCCTGTCTCACTAACAAAACTCATTGGTGAATGGTTGCTTGAATTGGACAATGGAGAATTGGTTGGAACTACATACCTTGATATATGAAGGCCCTGGACTTAACTAACCACAATATACTTGATGGAAAATTAAAAAGTACAAATATCACACTCAAGGTTCAATCATACTTATCTGACAGAAGTGAACAAGTTATTATTGATAACATTAGATCAGAGCTGATGTTCATCAACGAGGGAGTTCCACAGGGATTTATTTTAGGGCCTGTGTTATTCATATTATTTATACGGTGCGTGACTTTCTGGCGCCGCCGTTTTGCTACAACATTTTTGGCATGGAACCATTTTGGCGCCAGTCATTTTGGCGTGCCAATTACCTACATGGTTTAATTGCTGGCAAGTGGGACTAATTACATGTCACATTGTGCTAACATACAACTGGATTGGACACAATGCAATGGCCCAAAGTCATTGTACGTGCAGAAACTAAGTTTATTTATAGGCTTAAATGCATTAAAATAACAAATAAAAATAAATGTTTTCTTGCCAATTGTGATGTACTATACTTTTATTGAAAAATGCTTTGAACATTTCTTGAACACTTTGATAAACTAGGTTTTTTATGAATGCTTTAAAAATAAATGTTTTTCTTGCCAACAATGTACTATTTATATTGAGAAATACGTTCATGTCAATAAGCACCAAAATGGCTCTATGCCAAAACGTCCTGCACCAAAACGGTTGTGCCATTAAAACGTCCTGCTTTGTTATTTATAAGTGTGCAACATTCAAAAACTGATTTGTATGCTGATGATAGTGCTTTGCAAAAGACTGATTTTAATTTTACAATGTTGAACAAATAACAGGGTAAAGATTTAAATAAAATTGAACATTGGTGCTCACTGATTGACATGTTTATCAATCCAAATAAAAGCCAATGCAATACTGATTGGAACAAAGCAAAAATTGGACAGAAATCCAATAATGAATTTGCCGACAAAGAAAACCTTTTGGGGGTTCATCTTGATAATAATCTAGACTGTAATTATGCCAGTGAAACACAATTGTTTTATAGAAAACTCAAGAATTTACCTTTTACAGATGATAAAATGTTATCTACCACTCAGCCATTGGAAATTATTGTACAATGCAGTCATTCTTCTTGACTACTGCTGCACAATTTGGAGACATACATGTGATAATAATATTAAAACAATCCACAAACTTCAAACATGGGCAGCAATTTGATACACCATCAAAAAAATCTATTCTCAAGATTGAAATGGCTGAAATTACATTTTAGCCAACCAGAAGTCCACATTAATATTCAAGTAAAGAATGAAATTTAGCCACAATATATAAATGGTAAGATTCAATTTAAGTCAGAAAATTGGTACCAAGGACCTATCTTGAGATCAATTACAAATGATCATTGCAAAACACCATTTCCAAACACAAATACATTTAAAAAATAATTTACTTATCAAGGTGCTATTATGTGGAATGAAGTCCCCCAAATCAGAAACAAACCTAAATCTGTTCAAACCATAACTATCATCCTGAAAGGCAGTTTTCA
>QKMX01151817.1:0-11131 GCA_003401595.1 Venustaconcha ellipsiformis
CATGGATTTCCCGGTTTCATCCTCCACCATTAATACTGGCTACCATGTATAGCTTATCATGTGCTGAAATATGGCATTTAGCCCCACAACAACAACAACAAAATATAGGGGTAAACATTTAACAAAATTATGCCCTGATGGGGATTCCAACATACTGTTTGCACTTGTAGCATAGTTTTAATTCCAAGTAGAACTTTTTTTTGTTGATAATTGTACTTTTTTCAGTACATTTTACATCACATGCACTCTTCTAAAACTAATACACTCTTACTTGGCACATCATGTTAGTATACTGAAAAGAGCATAATGAAATGTAATGAAAAAAACATTATTGGTATAGTTTCCATGAGGTATAGATAAAGTGAAATGTCATCAAACAAAAAGTGCTTTTGAGCAAAGGTCTACAAGTAAAGAAATCTCAAAAATCAATAGAAAATCTATTTCCCAAGATATAATAAATTATAGTTTTGCACAAGGAAGCAGAATACAACAATTGCTTTCCTGATCGATTATATTTGTTAAATATATTTTTCTTTTACATGATGATCATGCAGAGTTTCTGTTAATAACATTTTGCATATTCCACCATTATATTCTTGTACATTAAATTATACACAAACACAGACAAATGCATGTATATATGTCATTCCTTAATCACTCAGAAGCTTGTTTCTATTAATCCATTCAATTTAGATTCTCCTGATAAGTCTGAGGGATGATTTTCATTTTATACCACAATACGTGTACATTAATCTCAGTCACAAAATGTTATTCTCATCTATATTACAGCCCGGAGATAACAGCTTCCAAAGTAATTATTAAGTTACATTTAATGAAATTTCTAGTGTCTGCTTTTTTTTCTCAATTTTTCCATTTTCACTCCATCAGTCATAATAATCTCTACTCTACACCATGTATTGACTCAATTTCAAAATATCTGTTCTATATTTACTGTGTGTGGCAGTTTAAATACACATCAATCCAAATAACCTTTTTCAAAAGCTCATGCTTTTGCTATGTCAATGGAACATTCTCATTTTCTTAAAGAGTGATATGACTGATGAAGATTGTCTGTTCTTACAATAATTTGATAACTTCTGTTAGAACCAGATAGTAGAGTTCCACTCATGGGAGTTCCACTCAAGTATAATATATGCATATTATACTTGAGCTCATTATTTACATTTTTGATCTGATTTTGATTAAATGTAGAATATATACTTATATTATCAATTTTTCAGACAATTTTAATAATGAGAGAAATGCATGCACACATAAATGAAATAATCTTGCATATATTGACTGTGATAGTTGCCTTTTCTCAAAGCCATATTTATGATCTGACTTTGATTAAACTTGGTATGTGGACTTGTATCACCAACCTTTTGGAAGAGTTTGGTAGTAAGATCATTGCTTATTAATGAACTGAGCTTGCATGAATGTGGGGATCAGATTTTAATAAACATGGAATATAAGCTTATATAATCCAGATCTCACACAGGATTAATAATGAGTGAGATCAACAGATATTAAAACAATTTTGTTTGCATTTGATATGTATTTTTCTTTCTCTATAAAATAGCAAAGGAAGTACCTTGTGATAATGACTGTTGAGAATCAACATTTTATGTTTACATTTGAAAACCAATTAAAAATCAAATCGTAGAATAAAAGAGTAGGCCTACACATATCTTTGTAGACAGAAGTTGAGAAATTTACTTCTCCTGATGATTCTACAGTAGTCCTTCCTGCGAAGAAAATCATGTTGAAGAAACTGTACAGTTGCAGGTTAGCATGAACTTTGTTTTAATTGTGGTATGGAACTTCTTTATACAGTAAAAGGTATTTGTTTTCAAGCTTTTTTTCTTCCTTCTAATATCAGTTTTGCTCCATTACGAATATATTTCTTGTGAAAAACAGTGTTTAATGTTACAAGTTTATTTGCAGAGAATTTTTTTTAAGAACTTTACCATATTTGAAGTTCTTAATTTTTTGGAAGAAAGCTTTTTGATATTTTAGTGATAGTGAGTTGGACAGTTGCCATTATTGCCATGGTAACGTACCAGAAATATTTGTCATATATATGTTGTCACGTGTAGTAAGCATTATTGAATTGCATGTCATATTTTCAAGGACTTTGCTCTCAGATTACTTGAAATTTATATTTTGTGTTTGTATTGCTATATTTTAATAAAAAATTAACCCAAGATGATTCTCTTATGAAATATACCCAAATTGTATTACCAAGAGTAATGGAACCCATAACAGAAATGAAATAGCATATGAATTTTGATTTCAATTCATGTGAAAGATATGTGTTTCTCTCATGGCCACAAATTAAGGCTTTGTCTGTTTAATTAATTTTTAACAATGTTGGTTGACTTTGATTTTGGACAAGACAATATGGATAGTGATAATTATAAATTAGATAAAATCAACATAATATAAAATATATTATCAAATTTGCCAAGATTTGACTCTTACATTGTGGTCACATAGTCTTGACAGACATTCCCATGTGTCCTTGTGAAATTTCATCATTAAAACTTGTGTGCTAAAAGCTGCTTTTTCTAGACCATGGGCTCTAGTTTCCTAACCAATCAGTTGTCTCTTACTTCATAAAGTGGTCACTTGAGTGTATTGACCATGCAGATAAAGTATTTCTTTTTTCAAAGGAAGTCTTTGTTAGGTTTAGCCATTTCATCTAAATTGATGTTTGTACATGCATTACTTTGCTTATATTGACAGTCCTGACATCAGACTGTCAAAGTAACTTTAAATGTCAGATGACACTTATTGTTTTAAACCATGAACAAAGCCCTAATATTGCTTGCAAATTGATTTTAGGGAAAGGGTGTTATTACATTAGAGAATGTTGATCTTGTAACCCGCTTTAGCCAAGGGGTCAGTGTTTGTGGGGTTATGTCTGCACCAGTAGAAGCCTCCTCTCTTAGACATTCTCCATACTACATGTTTTCCTTTCTGTTGATGCCACGAATGCGTCGGTGATACATATGTATAGGGCTAAAATGTAGTTAAGCCAAATTCGAAACATTACTCAGACTTGGTTTAAATTGTCTCAAAGTTTTCAACCCAAAGGTAGGTGGGACTTTCAGTGATCCCAGGAAACCGACTCCAAAATGTTAAGAACCACGCAATTATTGAACTACAATGAGGGATAACTCGTTTATTTTAGATTTGCAGTACAATAAGTTTTGTGAAAGGTTATCCCCCTTTATCTTCACAAGGGCATACTGAAAATTAGATTACATGAGTGAAATAATTATGGACTAAAAGATGACGTATTTCTAGTTTTAAAAAAAAAAAGCTCTGGTATGTGAGTGATGAAACTGCTGTGCAAGCAGCTACATCAAATTAAAGTAATATTGATGGGCTCTGTGGGTTATTAGGAACATGTTTACATCATTTAAATTATTTTAGTAAGGTGGTTTTACAATCTGGGGTATAAAACAATGCACATGTCTTGTATCAGAGATACATTTCCAATAAATGTAGAGTAACTTTGCTGTCTGAATTTAACCCCATCATTTTGGATTGCCTTTCTCTATCCACATCTAACCTAACAAAAACAAATATATCCATTCAGTTACAAATGTATGTCAACAAGAACATGTCACAACCTTACAATAATTCCCTTGTACAAGGGGATGAAACAACATGCAATTGCACATCGCCTTTTATTTACAATATAGCTATATTGATAACAGATGTTTGTGGAAACTTTTTGCAGCAGTGCAATTTGCACACTTTATACAATTTTTGAAAAATTGAATTCTTCCTGACACATTAAAGAAATGGACAATGGAAAGTAGAGTAATGTATGAAATTCGCAACACTATAATGAATAATTTTGTATTTTGACTTTTATCTGTTCTACTACTCAACTTGTCACTGAGCAGCAGCAAGCTGCATTGTCACATTGCTACCATCCTCCATTACTGCACAAAAATGCCTTGTTAATTTTTAGTTTCATTGAAGCTTTTACATACTCTATTGCACATAAATAAATGAAACACATGATCAGCATTTACATATATTTCCAGTTTATTAAAAGTTTGTATTGATAAAGAAAGTATTAAAAAGATACAAAGTCTTTAATCTGTTGAATAATATCTGATGCTGAATAATGTTTTGTGTTATATTTCATTAACTTCTGATGTGACTTGTTAGTTGCTTCTTTGGCTTTATTCTTGTACCAAATGACCTCGTTTTTTATTTTAGCAATATTTGCCTTAAATTCATAATGTAAAATTTGAGGATCTAAGGTTGTAAAAGCCAAGAAAAGTCTACTGAAAAAAAAAAATTGGATACACTTAAGTAAATAAGAGCAAATTCAATAGACTACACAAAACAATATTCATGTTAAACGTAAATTTGGATAAAATCGCATTAGCTGGTGTTGTGTTGACTTAATCATCACTGTAAAAGTATACAATTCATTTGCAAAATCCAGATGGAACTACCATACATTACTGAATTTTTTTAATTGCATTCAATACTACACTTATCATGATAAACATTACAGAAGCAATAAAGCATGAGATAGATGCCAATTAAACTACTGAATTAGGTAACAAACATTATACAGTGAAATAGGCTATCATAATTTATGATATACAAGCAACATGACATTCAGAAATACGGTGTTACCAATACCGTTCCATTGGTTTGTCTTCTAATCACTTTTATTTCATATCATCCCACTTTTGTCGGAGGACATTGTCCTCGGTTTCATGGGACCCGGTCTTCGATTTCTGGTGATTCTTTGGCCTTGAGGAATTGCAATATAAGTGTTCTCTTCACACATTCATCTAGTTTTCTAGAGTGACAATCTAAGTTTTTAATGCCTGTACCTGCACGTGCTACTTCACCTGATAGAAGACTGAAAGGTTCCTTCGTCTATATCTAAGCTGTGTTTAGCAGGCTTGAATTACCAAGGCTGTTAAATTGCATTTGCTGCTTGTTCATTAGAATATGATGTAAGATCTCGTTGTGTTTTCTTTAGGTGTGAAGATGCCTCTAATTAAAATGGGTTTCTTTCTTATTGCAGTATATTTATTTTTTATTGAAATGTTTCTTTAGGTATATTATGAAAGAACTCGTGTACATTGTCGAGTGAAAATACTACATGTACTGTTTAGATAAACTGCTTATCTAGGTACATAAAAAGTTAGTAAATGAAAGGCACTATTATACACAATATTTTTAATAGCAGTAGCTGAACGTCAATCATTTGTACTAACTCCATATTGCATAAAGTAATTGTAAGTCACTAATTGCCGCTAATAGTCACTGAATGTTACTGATAATTGCAAACTGAATCAGTTCCTATCTAAAAGTTATTGAGTTGAGTTTTAAAGGCTCTAGACTTGATTAAATAATATGAATCAACATAAATATATTTGTCAAAACAATACAGAATACTAATATCGCAACGATAGATAAGATAACGTTGTGTAAAAATGCTGAATGGACTAGTTTACAGTGTCCTTGTCAAACATCTGCACATCAATTTGACAAAAGGAAAGACAGTTCGTTTACACATAGAAAATTTGCATATAAACAAGTTATAAATTAGACAAGAAAACTATCATGTCAAAGCAAGAAAGAACCATTCATTTTAAATCTGGCTACAAAGTAAATAACGTGAACAAATAATATTGTTTTGTGACTTTATCCTAAATTTGCAACCTCTGAATCAATTAAAATCTTAAACATTTTCTAAAGCAGTTCTTGGGTTTAAATAAGATCTGTCACAAGGCTTTATATTCCCAAGTAGAAGAATAAAATTGCTTACTATGATTTCACAGTTGTGAGATGAAGTATGTATTATATAGTTTTAAGTCTTTAGTGAAACAATTTCGACAGTTAAGACAAATGTTCTTGAGCTAATATTATACGCAACAGTATTTCCATATAGTGTCAAATGCTAGATAAAGTATGGGGATGTTACCTAAACAGTATTTCAAAGCATAAAGCATCATATTCAAAATAATAAAGTTTGAGACATATTTCGGTTATACATAAAATTCAAACTTGAAGTTTTATATATTCACACAGAAAAGAATATGCATTAATAATGAAATATGGGTGTAATTTATTTGCAGATTTGCTCGTTCGTCTAATAGTTTACCGCATTTGATTTTGAATATATGAATTAACATACTACTAAATGCACTATTTGCCCCAAATTCTACTAAATGTAAATTATTTGCCCACAAATATTTTAAAGTAAACTATTTGCCCATAAATCTACCAAATGTCAATCCTTTTCCCATAATTCTAGTAAATGTATAGCATTTGCCCATAAATATATTAAAGTAAACGATATGTCTATAAATCAACCAAATCTAAATCATTTGCTCATAAATCTACTAAATGTAAAGTATTGACCTATTAATATACCACACATAAATCAGTTTCCCAATAATCGACTAAATGTAATCATTTCTCATAAATCTAATGAATGTAAACCATTTGCCCATAAATCTGCCAAATTTAGACTACAATCGTGTATAGATGTAAGCTTTATACCAATTTGTAGATAAATGACAGTATGGTATCAATAACTCATTTATAATGTCTTGGCTCCTGAGCGATATGGTAATGTCGGACGGGGCTACGATTTAATTGTGTGAAAACAAATAATAGCTACATTTTGTTGATAGGTTTCCGTTTTTGAAACCTAAGCTCGAGCTTAGAAATTGGCGTATACACTTTCGTCACGTTAAGAAGAGAAACGGTAAGTTGGAGTTTGATTGGTTGTAATGTTAGATACTAATCTATTTCAGCCCATTGTTAACAATAACCATCAATCATAATTGAATGTGGCTATCCAATGATTATGCATGTATGTAAAAGGTACATTACAAAGTAGTTGAGAGTACATCCTTTTTCATGGTTAATATACGATTGCAGACCACAACAGACTCGCTGTTCAACACATGCGCAGTGATACTGTGAACACACTATGTTGTTAACTGTAGGCCTCAAAACCGTTACTGCAGCATGCGTATCGTTAGGTGCGAGAAATATAGTTACGTAGAGTCTCATAATTTTGAAACAATATTGCCTTGCGGCCAATTCCAATTTCATATAAGCAACAATTGCCTAAGGGTCATTTGCTTGTTTTCTGTTGTGTTTTATTATTCTCTGATATTAATGTCCGTGTCAGAGAACAACCTGTACAGGGCAAAGTTCAGTGGTGGACGTTCGGTATTATTTGTTGTAACAGTAGGTCCCTAGTTACCACATCATATGTATGATTAGGAAGTGTTAATGTAATCCTATTATGGTTTGTTCGGAGTTAGCAGTTGCAACAAAAAAATAGTTCAACAGCCTCTGGATAAAAATGTAAGTGCCCTCAATTTGAATTCATTAATAACTATCCACCCAAAATCCAGAATCTTTTATGGGTCGGAAAGTCCACCAATGAATCTCTCCCTGAGTGTTTGTTCTCAGCCCTGGTCAGTATCGTCACAAAACAATAAAAAGGCGAAGAGCAATTTGCTTTTCTAAGTTATTGACAGACAGTGAAATTTGTGGATTTGACATTCTAACTTCTCCTCGATATTTATTTATGATATGTTTATGTATTCATACATGTTTTAATAACAATTAATTCTATGTTTTTCTTCCTTTTTACTTTGAATTTCTCATACATTTTGCTTATATAAAGCCAGACTGTATCTCGATAATATTTAAAATAATGTCTCATGTAAATTTAAAGCTGCTGATTATATTTTGCACTATCCTTTTCGTCCCCTTTTGTTGTTCATTTCCAAGCCTTACTGTTTCTGCACACCAAGAATCAGTCTATTTTACGCGAACTTGTTAGTGTTAAGTGCAGACAGGTGCGCTGAGTAAATTTAATTAAAATCTTGGCATCGCAAAACTCATTTAAAACTTGCCACTGGTGATAATTGCCAATCTCACTACATAATTTCTAACCTTTCCATCACATTTGTTTACTGTCTTGTTTTCAGAACGTTCTGTCAAACAGAAGAAAGAGTTCGGCTAACGGCTAAATGCATATTCACGTAATTCTTCCTTATTTTGTTGGTACTATTTTACCGGTGTTAGTTCTCCAAATAATATCGATTCAGTAATTGCGTACTTACTTATAAGTGGTACTGGAGATATTGTACTATGTTAAGAGAAATGCTTTGATTTGCGTAATGCAAACACCAAATAAGAAAGTATGATTTAATTGTTTCCATTGTAAAACACTCTAGCAAATACTTGACCAGTAGAGCCTAAGAAATTTAGCGGAAAACAACAGCTTTTCTTATAAAGCATTGATTTATTTTCCGTTGATGTTGGGTTCGATACCTACCCAGGCTTGCCCATTTTTAGTGAATTGATGTGTCATTGGAGACACACTTAACGTCCGTTTCCTAACGATGATAATTGTGATAACAATTGTGATAATAATTGTGTCAATAATTGTGTTAATAGTGATGTTAGACCAACAATAATAAAAGATATGTTACATCAAAAAAATACATGCATGGTTTTAGTTTGCGATATGAACAACTTTCTCTCCATCGTTGGCTGTTTATGATGGATTGTCTATGTCAAAGTGGAGTAGTCGGACTTTGATCCATCCCAACACGTTGTGCGTATAAGCATGAAGTTACTAACTCATGTTAGTGAAGGTGTCCTCCTTGAATTTCGTTGTGGCAAGGAAACGTCATCACCTCTTCGACCTGCTCAATCAGCGGTGGATATGTTATACCCCAACCATCTTTGCACGTATTCCCTGCAGATAGTTCTTCTGCTGCAGTCTTAACAAATAAATTGTGAAGTGTTTCTCTCAAAATTAAAACTTAACGGTTTACAATAGCTAATTGATGTACACAATAACACTTATCAAAGGGGTAAATATACATCACTTCAGTTGAAGCCAGCGAAGAAGAAGAGATCAAAGTTAAAGACATTGGTTACCTTACAGTTGATACATTTGGAAAGCCTTGATTTAAACTCTGTTTAAACGTCTGAATTAGAACATGGAAAAATATTTTTTTTTAAAAGCACTGCTGAGGAAATATATAATCTCAGTCAAGTTATTTATCAGACTGAGTGATTTTTATAAAATTGGAATATACCTCAATCTAGAGGATATAGAATGCATCTTTTACAAAATAGCGTCGTTGGTGAAGTCTTTGGCTAGATAAAGAGTCATGCAAATTAAATACATATGGAAGTAAACATGGGAATATTTACTTATATTTCAAATTTCAAGGAAGATACACTAGTACACAATCGCCTATGAATATATTATAGACGTAACGTTTTAAAATATCTGTAAGAGCGTATGTGACAATGAATTATTACAAAATTAAGCCACGTCAGTTCATATAGGATGAGTTATTATAGCATATGTGTTAAAATAGTGTCCACTACACTTTGCATAGTAACATAGACACTTTGAAAATAAAATTTTCGCAGAACGTGCACTTTACATCCAGATGTAATTGAAATTTAACTGCAAAAATCCAACAACCCTTAAATGTCTGAGAGCTTTATAAGTAAGCCACATTTCTTTGTCAACATTATTTACATAATACAAAATCCAACAACCCTTAAATGTCTGAGAGCTTTATAAGTAAGCCACATTTCTTTGTCAACATTATTTACATAATACGTCAACAAGGTGAGCGATTCAACTTGGGCATCTTGTTAAAATCGTAGTTAAATCATTAACCTCATTTAAAAATTGGACATCAAACAGTATAGAAGATGCACTATAAATTGACTCTTGTACACACGTATTCATGGACGTGCAGAAAGTGAGTGTGTAATCGATTTAATTTCAGCCTGTTTCAATCAAATTGTCCAGCTTATCTTTGAAGAATTTACTGTCCTCTCCTTACATCAGGAGGGGGTAGGGGGTAATTCCCTTGCAAATACTTGCTGTAAATACCAGAGGTTTTCACACACAATGAAACGATATGTGTACAACATACGAATGTGAAGCCTAATTCTCTCTCTCTCTCTCTCTCTGATAGGATTCGATGTACATATATGTCCCGATTTGAATATTACGATGGGCTCGAAAAGTGTGTGGATATTTGCGATACAAGATTAAGAATATTGCAAAGTTTATTTTAAAAAAAAAACAAATTCTTTTTTAAAAGCAAAAAAGAGTTAAACTATGGAACTTCAAAACAAGCAGATCACGTTTATTGTAAAAGTGCCCGTCAGCCTGCCGACAGATAAATGGTTTGTCTGAATTGCTGACCTTCACCTAAATACTGGTAAATGAACGCGAGTAAATAAGCTTTCTTAAGATCACATGAACTATATTTTGAGGAGTATACACGTTCACCTAATATCGAAAATTTGGAAAGTAAAACAAGGCCAGATGTGGTCAAAAGATTGGCGGCAATTAACGCATGTTGTCTCATTCAAAATGTACACTAATAATGTACGCCAAGCTTCTTGATAGTATTACCAGAACATACCTCAATAAGTAATTATTTCATAAATTACCATCCCAAACCCCAATACACGCTCTCCTTATATACAAAGATCCAAAACATCAACAACAACAACAACAAATCGTAACCCAGCTGTTGTGAGTGGTAGAAAAGAAAACAGTGAATCTCACTTTTGATTTTGTCCCAATTAAATATAGAAGAATAGCAGATGTTTCCTCCCCCATCTCCAAAAGCACAATTGATTTGTGCTGCAAGGAAACACCTTGGATTTTGTAGTAAAACGTTTTAATGGATGTACACAGTATCATGTCTGGTTTATTGAAAGCATCTATCATAACAAGTTCACTTTCATGTCTGGTCTGAAGTTACGTTAATGATAGTTGAAGAGTATCTAGCAAAGACTTCACATTACAACTTCCCAATCTTCAAAATACCATTCTCTCAGATGTGTTGAGAATAGAAGATATAAAAGGTAAGTTGTATCATCGGTTCACTATTTTTATTCTAAATTTTTGTTTGCCTGTTTTTGATTTTATATCTCTAGACAAGAATGGGGTCGCATTAAATGTATATATGAATATCACAATGATATTTATAATTAGATTATATGTGTGTGTCTATGTGTGCGTGCGTGTGTATGTGTGTAATTTGGAATTTTAACCTAGCTT
>QKMX01151994.1:0-11027 GCA_003401595.1 Venustaconcha ellipsiformis
TATATAACTAGACTGAATATACTCAAAAAAAACTATTCCGGTCACATGCATCATGGAAGTGAACTGGTATTATAACATATCTGAAAAACCTAATCTAAATGTCAAAGTTGGACAGCAAACTACCAAGCACGTTTTCAAGCATTTCTCAATGTATTAGGATCGTGCTCTCTACAAAACGATTCAATTGGACCTCATTGGTTATGTGTATGGGCTTCTTAATGCATATTAATTAGAACTCATCACGATAATTGAATTAACGAATAAGGTTAAGAGATTGCGACAATACCGATATTATCTTGAAATGTCTAACAAAATATTGCGACGCAAAGAAACGGGATTAATCAAAATAGATAATTGTCGATTATCATTGTTTTATTCCGAACACAAGTTGTTAAATCTACCGAAGCAATTTCCAGACATATATTGTTGTATTTCTTGCCCCTTTCAAATTATATTTAATTGCACATATCGGTGCATTGTTGAATGAGAAAGTTACTTGTTTGTGGAGTAATAAGGAAACAAACACTAAACATTTTTTTAAAAATTTTGTTTTCTTCACAGGATATTAGCAAATATGCATTTTATTATTTCTGTTTCAGGAACTATTTTGGTCAGAGTGTAGGTTGTTGTGGCAAATAGACATTCACAAAAATAAACTAAACCATTAGAAATTGAATGTAGATCGTTATAACCATTATTTTTATTTAAAATCAAGAGAAAATTAAACCTATTTCATTTTTCTCAATTTTTTAGAGCCATGGATGTAGAATGCCTATATTAAAAGTAGAATAGGTTACATATGTAACCTATTTATAAATGCATCAGCATGACTTTAGGTGTCAATTTGTTATTTTCGTAAATACTTATTTGACATAAAGTCATTAGAAGCGCTCACAATATTGATATCGCTACTCAATAGTATGCATTGCATTTTCGCTAGCCATTCCATTTGTGTGTTTCATACTATCCATTCTTACGTGTCATGTATACGTATCTACTGCATTGAGCTTTTACAATAATGCGATCCAGTGTAAATTGATTTTACATTTACATTCTTGTGATCTTCCTTGGCCTATGGAACCCATAATACATTTTTGCATGTAATAACGCAATAGGAAGAGAGCGAACCGAGATAAAATACAAATAACACTAATAAAAAGCCAACAACGTAAACGCTGTAATTGACATACTGCACATAACAGATATGAAAGCCAGCCATATATCTATAAATAAACATAACCTCGGGTATTCTCTTTAACAACCACAGCGATTATTACACTTTTCGTCTACGCCAGCTAGGTGTTCTCAATACAGCATATAAAACAATTACTAAACGAATCCTTGATACCTGTAAGTATCTGACCCAGAGAACAGAATGCTGTATCATCTTTTCAATTGGTAATATGTATTCATCAAGTCTTTTGAGATTATAAAGCTGTATTTTATACGTTTTATACAATGGTTAGTACTATAGTAAAATACCTTTGTTACAAAAGTGAAATAATTAAATTAACGAGGTCAATATAACACGCGAGTATTGATTGTAGGCTGTATAAACAAATGTGGGAAATCAAAATACGATGAGTCTGATATGCGCTATTTAGTATTTGATTGGTTCAGGACAGAACTGCTATATACTCTATATTTTTTTAATTATGCTCAAATAATAACTGCTGAACAATTCTGATGAATTTAATTGTGTATCTTAAGCGCAAAATGACACAATACAATGAAGAGATGCATACCATGTGGATTCATATGGAGTTATGTTAGCGTTTTTAAGAATCATAGAGAGCGAACATATGATTCAGTGATACAATCGTAAGATATAGCAGAGACAAATAATCATTAATTTAGACACTCGTAACATTGAGATTATGCTCTTATTATTCAAGGACTTTATTATCTAAAGTCTCACACATTACTGTGACACTGTCCAGGACATCGTTGATGGTATACATTACAATATTAATTTGAAGCAAAGACACTTAGATTAATAATTATATTGAATTAAGTTGGCTAACAATGTAGAACATAAGGTCTTTACTAGCTTCTTTCGGATTACCTTAACTTTGATAGAATATGTTAGGATTATGAAGGTTCGTGGGATTTATTTTATGTTAGAAATTCATATACGGTAAGCTATTTTCAATTTTGTCACTTTGATTAATAAATGTAATTTTAAAAAGTTTATATTTTGGGAACTTGAACTCTTGTTGCCTTGTCCTATTATTTGCGATTAAACCACTGTACGTATCATATGAGGCTCTTTGAAGTATAAAATGAATTTCCCCATTACCCTTTTTTTCTATAGACTATAAACAATTATTATGATTTTTTATCAAACGATAAAATCCATTCCATCGCACCGCAGCTTGACTTTGTTACTATGGGTGTGGTGCATGAATCAGATTTTGTCTCATCTTCTGCTAATGGGCTATACAAACATCCTGCGATGACCTATTACAACATGGAAAGAAGGAAAATGCTGATATGATAGCAAATATCCTGACCTACCATCCAGTCAACCCCAAAGTAGGAAAATCATCAGGAAATATTAGCCATCGTGGAATCGTCGGTCGCAGTAAAGTTAATCTTTCCCGAACAAACCTTTAGTAGCCTCCCGGAGACAAAAAATCTCAAAGACTTCCGAGTAAGGGCGAAGCAAATGCAACTGACTAATCAAGATCACTTTGTGGCAATATAAGGTGAAAAACCTGACAAAATATGCTAGAGACCAGGACATCATCCTAGCACAGTTACTAGAGACAAACAGACATACATGGTGCAAATAAAACGTTAAAGATAGAGAATAAAATTTATGTCATCAGGTGTAAGTTCTGCAGATTTCAGTATGTTGGATAAATTGAAAAGCTACACAGATCAATCTTCGTGGAACTGATTGGATGACAAAGACGATGTAGCGAAGCCCGGTAGCAGAACACTTCTCCCCTGGCCACACTTTCAGAGATATAACACTTATTGCAGTTTCTCACTACCCAAAGTGGAGTTCCGAAACCAGGAAAGAAAATTAATTTTACTGGATAAGCCGCCTTAGAACATCGAAACCAAGCGGTTTAAACCAACAAGACTATAAAAAGATAGCCATGTAGAATCGAAACAATATTTCGAAGCCTTCATATTTTCTTTTAATTGATTCTCTAGATTTGCTTAATGGCCCATAATTGGCAATATAACAATGATATATCTGGGATATAACTTGCGCTTGCACAAATTTAAAGAAAACAACTGATTTCGTTATGGATCATCGATTTCTAAGTCAATATAAATATTTTCCCGCATCCGCAACAAGTTAAAAAAGCTAGTTGAAACATAATAAATTAAACTGTGATTCATGTGCAAACAGCCATGTAAAGTTTTGCAAACACAACAGCTTTTGTGTTTTATTTAATTGTGTTGTCTGTGTTTTGTTTTTTACCTTTGCAAAAGATTAATGAATGTTGTTTGCCCCCAGTTCAGTGAAACTGGTAAAATACAGTAAATGCATTATATTTTCTAGATTTATCTTTCATTTATATGTGTCCTTTGGATCTAGCTAATTTAAATTTGTCTTAGCTTATGTTTTTTTTTAAAAATATTTTAATAATTATGTACAAATTTTAGATTTCGTTACTAATTTACTGTACTACATCAAATATATCCAATTACGTTTAATTATACCATGCTTGAAAACTGTTTTCTAGTTTGTGTGATCGTACAAATGAAGTACTTGAAATAAAGGAAATCAATTCCAAGTAGTGGAAATTGGAAATTGCTTTCAGTTTTGTGTTTCATAAAGTTAATAACTCTCTAAAATGTATTCTTTAAATTGTAAATTTTATTAGTGAGAAGTTAATTCTATAAAGTTAACTATAACTACAATTGATGGGCAGTAACTCTTGAAGAACTCTTCATTATATTAAATAGTAGTATAGGTATGGAAACTTACACACGATCAGCTTTGTTAAAGAGGATTAACTCATTAAGAAATATGAATGTCAGGTCTTGCATATATGTTTATATCGTGATATATATCCAACAAAGCAGAAGTAGGGATATTATTTATAAATATTGTATACTTATTTATTCACTGGATAAATGCCCATCGTAGAAAAGAAATAAAAAACAAAAAATGCATTATGATTCCCTGGATAAATGCCCATCGTAGAAAATAAATAAAAAAACAAAAAAAAAATGGATTATGAAAGAGATTAAAGCAAAATTTGATTATAAAACACTGAAAGTAAAACAAAGTTTGGATCTCGCGACCTCTTGCTTGTCAGGCGGGACTCACATAACAAATAATTGGATTTATATAATAGATGATGTAAGATTTTAGTATAAAGAACGTTTTATATTATGTATGCAACACTATATGCACGAATTATATACTTTTGTTCAAATCTGTAAATTGTGTTCTGATATCCGGACTTATTCTTAATATTAGCAAGCAAGGTTAAGCGTAACAATTAAAGGTAAACAAAAACAGTAAATCGTATGAGCGAGTTTTAAAAAGGTGGATATATTAAATTAAGGAACAATTAAAAGATATAACTGCCTAAAGAGAATTATAAGGCATGGATTTATTGGTCATTGGGTACTAAGGCTCTCGAATAACTTAACATGGAGAAGGTTCTTAGCTGTGGCAGTCAGATATCAGGAAACCGGACAATTATATTGTTTGTCTGTATTAATATGTGCCTTTCTTATCAATTTTATGTATATCTTCCTACAGCTGAAAGAAATAATGAGCTGATCTTTATTTTTATTAAATATAACATTGCTAGTACAAGCTCCAAATAAAATCAGACTTGACAATGTTTACATGAGGATATCCTAACAAAGCTTATCTTGTCTGGGTTAATACATATATAAACAAATAAATAAGCAAAACATAAATAAATGGATATATAGAAATTAAATACATAAATAAATAAATAATAAAGTAAATAAATAAAAACAAGCAAACAAACAAATAAGTAATAAAGTAAATACATAAATAAGTAAATAAATAAATAAATAAAATATATCTTAAAAAAGAACAAATTGTTCTTCACTTTTAACTGATACATGTCCTCAATGATTTAATATCAGAGCATTGCTGAAGGTGATTAAGATTTTATAGTGAAGCATACTAGAAGAAGACGTGATAAATGTTCAAATGATACAATATTCTTGTAGTTTAAATGTTGCTTGTGGCTTTGTACTTATAGTATTAGACGTTTGTATTTTAAAGGAATATATTAGTAATTTAAGCCAAATTATTGACCTGTACAATAATATATAAGATAAAACTATGTATGAGCGACGAGCAGTACAATCTAGAATGAAACAGTTATCGAATGCACAACATAACTCGTTTATGAAACACATAAAGGATAACTAAGTAGTAGATAAACATAAAATTTTTGCCTAAGAGACCCTTTTCTTTAACCAAGTAAAGACAACAACGCATTTTGGAGACTACTTTTTTAACCCAACCTAACCAAACGCATTGGGTTAGTGAGACATTCCTTTTGTGGCTGGACATAATCTTGTGCTTTAAACCTTTGAAATTCTTTTATTTTGTTGGACAAAATGTCATACCCTATCATCACCAAACATTTTTGATAACTTTTTTCATACCTGCTAACATTGGAAGATTTAACTGTTAAAATACTTTCAATAATAAGAAATTCACGTATTAAATCGTCCATATCCTATTTTATACTTCGCAGGTAAGATTGTATCTTGTAAAATAATTTTCTTATAACTCATACTTGCTGTTTTGGAACCATTTAGTTTCATCTCAGCTCGATGCTCAATTTTTTACACGCTGTTTCAAAAGAGACACCAGCGCCAAATATGAACAAAAACGGGTTTAATGTCGCTGCACTTGAAATTATACAAAAGGGGGTCATTAGCAATGGTAAATATGTTATTATACAAAGTTTTCTAAAGATATTTTTTAACATATGTTGTATACATCAAAGGTTTCTGTGATAAACTTATAATACTGCATATGTGCGTACACGTCCTGATTTGACATTTCCTCTGTGACATTATTATTGTGATCTGTTTTGCTCATTATTCAATATTTATTTACGATTACTATTCAATCAAAGAACTTCTAGTACCAACAATTAAATTAAAAATCATAACTTATTATTGACAGGATCATTCAGAAAATTTATATACCTGTTGTTCATCTGTTAATACTTCATTTTTTCGTTAGCTATTTGTACGATTCCAAGACGTTTCCTACTTCACGCTCATACAAATATGTTACATCTACCAATTTACATGTTTTTAAAGATTATTGAGAATATACCAGAAATCGTGCATAAAGTAGCCCAAGTTTCAATTGATCCATTAAAAGCTTTTGCGACAGGTGCTGCATCTGCAGCCAGTATAGCAGTCGGACAAAAGATCCCGTATAAAACTAAAGGTGCACCTGCACCGCCGCATGATAATGACATATTTCAAGCAATTTCATGTATGACACCTATAATAGATGTAAGGAAATCAATGATAGCTAAAACAAATAAATTGTTATCACCCCGCGGTAAAGAGGGAACAAGCAAACTTGCAAAGAAAACATGGCAACTTAAGCCTGCGGCCTTCTAGTCCAAACTCACGACAAAAGTCATTGCAGTTTTGTATGTCGATTACAAATTATGCAATGCCGTTAAAATATCTTGATCTTTAGCGAAGAATTTGATACAGACGAGGTCGCAATAGAATTCGAACATGTTGATTATCTTGACGAATACTGTAGCGAAGCAAAAAAGGCCGCAGTTAGAAATTTTAATACACTAGACGATGATTTGTTTCTATTGCCGTATAAATCGGAGTTGGAAGTGCGTGTTCAGATATTAAACGCACTAGGCGCTGATATTACAGCTTGTGCAAAAAAAGTACTTGTCAATAACGTTTGGAGCGTATTTAGAAGCGCAAGATACCAGTTCGTTATTCAAAATGAAGAATATATCTCAATGCATTTGCCTCTAGCAAGTAATATACTGTTTTTGTTTTGTCGCGATTGCAACAAAGATTTCGTGGATTAAAAAACACACTTATTCTTAATTGTGCAGGACTTAGCTAATGTATATTAAATGCCGTTGGAATAGCTGAATAACAGTTTTTAAAATTTAGACTCGAGTTTTGGATGACACGAGTTGTTCGTTTTTGAAAAACAAGTTCCTAGATCTTGAGTCAATGACTACCGAGTACAAAAAAATATTATTTCCAACCGATTACAAATTGTGTGTTACAGCTGTGCCAAGCGAACAATTGCCAATACATTTTTAATTTGTGTTTCAACAACAACAACGACGTAATGACCATGAGCAACATGACGCCGTATTTGATAACGTTGATAAAGACCAATCTTTGCTAGAAGAAACTCGAAACAGTATCTTGAACGAATAATTGAATGTAACTTTGTCGACCACGATACCATAAACGTTACTAGACCATTTGTGTACTTGATGGAAGCAATGCAAACATAACAATATGCCGATAGCGGAAGTCAAATAACAGCTGAGTAGTTTAGAACACTTATCCTATATTTTATTTTGATGTATCAAAGCATTCTTAACAAGCTATTGGATTAACAGCTGATATTGAGATTACTTGCACGCTTGGCGCGGTTCCAACTAAACCAGATTAATGTATATGACCTAAGTGTCAGTGAGAGGTTCTTGAAAATTGATGCAAAAAAGCAAAATGACTGTTCAAGTGTAATTGAGTAACAATCGGTTTGAATATTGTGTGACAAGTATAATGGTAACCAAATATATTTCGCCTGAAATATACCTGGCTCAAGGTCAAGTTCAAATATTATCAATTACAGTAGCTAAACACGGTTCTGTTTCTTTAAAGATATCACCAGGCGTAAGTGATGATAAAACAGCAATAAAACTAACGGTTAAGCAACAACAAATAAAAAAACAAATTTGATCAAACGAATTTGTTCTTAATCTTTCTGTTGCGCAAACAAAGCGATGGCGAAACACGGCGGTTTCTTTGGACCAGCACTTGTTAGGATCGCACAGCTGCTGTTGGTACTTGAAACATTTGGTTATGCTGCAGCATCGAGAACAGTATCTGTAGACGGTATCAAACATATTGTTTAGCACTAGAGTTTTATGAGACAATAAAAGTAAATATGCCACCAAACACAAAGACGAAATCAAAGTCAACGAAAAAGGAAAATAAACTCAAAAGAGGATATCTCTAAAAATAAAACAAGGAGGATTTATTCCTAGAGCTCCACAACAGAAGGAGTTGCTGGCAGTCTCCTACCCAATCTGTTACGGATTGGTCGCGATCTTATGTTACCAGGAATCAGACTCTGATGGCAAGTTCGTTACCTTTAAGCAATTTTAAATATTAGACGAATTAAATCGGTAAAAGTATTTCACGGATATTATTTTAAGGATGAACTTGATACCGCAGGAGAAGGCGGTTCGTGCGTAATAAGCATAACAAATTTTAATGATGGACCAGGCACTCAATGGGTAGTTGTTTACAATGACAATTATTTTGACTGGTTTCGACATCCACCAATTACAGCCACTTGGAACGCCTGCTTGTGGATACTATTATGTAATGTTGTCAATCCGATGTAAAAAGACACTAAGTTTTTAAAGCTTTTTCTTACAATTTTACAAATATGGACAATTAAAACCTAGCGATTAATTTTGCACAAGATTCTTTTCAGACACGATTACTTTTTTGTGATAAATATAAAAAAATGAAAATATATTGTGTAAAATGCAAAATTAAAACATCTAACACGGACGAGTTAATAAAAATTTCCAGCATAATGAAACTAGAAAGTATCTAAGCTGTTTGTGGTAAATAGAAAGGTCAATCGCTGGAGAAGGTGTTGATATAATTGAGCTGTAAGGATTAAACTATTTTGTCGGAAAGAACAGCAATGACACAACAACGAAGTTGTTGCAATTATGATTGTGACAAGGATCTTTGTTCTGAATAAAATAAATCAACACGTTTTGTAAATCGTGCAATGGGCGATAAGTAAACTACAGCGGTATTAATATCCACAAACTTTTCATTAAATTACCTAAACCGATAGAAGTTTAGACGTTGCCCGGCCACAAATATATCGGGCCGTATTATCCGCTAGGTAAAAAACTTGACGAGAACAACAATCCATTGCCCGGTCAAGAGTGTTGTAATCAAGTTGAAGCGAAAACATTGTGTCACGACGATTGTTATTGGAGTAGCGAACAAAAAATGCAGGCTGTGATAAGACAATGCAAAACGAATTTCAATATGGGAAACCAGTAAATGTGCGAGAAATGTTTGACAGAAAAATGTCGCAAGGATTAACTGGATCAAAACATAAGTAAGGCCTTTGAAATATAGAAAAAAATAATCAAAAATATAATTTCCGCGACGTAAGGGTGTTGCAAATGTCGTTGATGATATATGGACCATATATCTATTAGATACGACAATTTTTGCTCTGCATAATGATAACAATAAATAGTTGTTTAATGTTATTGATATTTTTAGCAAATACGCGTTTAGCATAACCTGTTGCCGTTAAAACAGAAACTGATATGTTAAAACAAGTAACAAGTTAAGAGTATCTTCAACACCGAGAAAAACAAATACAAATTGGACTGACCGCAAGGCAGAGTTTTAGTTTTGACTGTTTGATATATTTTAAGCTAATTGGAGTCGACTTGGTACTAGCTGTAGAGCTAGCGATATCACATGTAAAGCTGAACCATATCAGCCGTAGAGCTGAGTGAACAGTTTCTGGTCGTTTAGCAGGTGATTATGTAAAAATATTTTATATGATACATGTCCCTTTGTTTTCTTTTTTAGTAGTTGAGTAAAGCATCTCATTTGTCACTATTTGAGTGAATATATTTTAATATATGAGTTACGTGCATCTTCCTTTACTGTTTGTGTAGACGTTCATCATTCTTCTCGTCCTGTGAATGTACTGTGTATCATTAACCTTTGTCTTTTTGCGTAATATCATTTATTTCTATTCACATTTATGTTGCATTATTAGGTTTGTGCGGATTGTGTTTATTTTATCCAATATTTGGATTGTATACACACACATATTAATCATAATTTTTTTCCTGATTCAAGTCATTCATCAATAAACAATGCATTTGTATCACCATCAAAAGTGTTATGTTATATATTCGAAATCCAACCAGTTATCTTGTTACACTAATATCATCCGTCTCAAAAACCAAACTACTTGTTGAAGGAAAATTATAAATAGTAAAGTTTCCTCTCCTATAACACGATCAGAACAAACGGCAAAGTAAAAAGAGTGTTACAGCTCCTTACAATTCCAAGCATGATCTGATAACATGTTGATAAGGATATTTACGTTATCGATGAGAGCATCGTCGCTGGGATCCAAAACAAGTTAAAACAAGTTCAGATACTTCCATTTAATTAAACATTTTATTCTGGATATTTCAGATTCAGTGTACGGTAGAAATCAATGATTATCGTGCAGTTGATTGTTTCACGATTAGCAACAAAAATCGAATTTATGCGGATATCAGCTATCAGATATAAGGCATCGTAGGAATTCTATTAGTACCAGTCCTGAGAAGCAGCTGATACATCTATGTAGCTTTTATAAACTACAATGGGCTTTCTTCCCATTCACATACGTAAATAATATATATGTATATAGCTGGGCATGTCTTAATTCTTGTGTATGATATTATCGCATCTTTACTTACTAAAACATTGCGCAAAGTGCAGACTCCTATGTAAGTCACTCGTACTCGTTCAATTCAAAATATGCATCCACGATTAGAACCAAGACGGTTTTAAAACTGTGCAAGATGTGGACTACCAATACTGATAATATTGATGATAAGGTCACCTATGTGATCCAACATATGACCATAAATCAACGGATGCTATACAGTCTTTTGTTTAATTCTTTGGCTAATAAATCAAAGATTCAAGGATTTGTGCTATAATGTTTTTTAACTGATTGATATTTTTTACGGCGCACCAGCACCATGAGG
>QKMX01152007.1:0-14551 GCA_003401595.1 Venustaconcha ellipsiformis
TCTACAACGTTGTAGGGTTCAGCCTCTCTGCTGCTAATGACATCCTTCCTGGGTCGTGGCTGTTTGATCGAAACATACAAAAATGCGCCATTGTGCTAGCATATAGATATGAATGAGGCGCGTCAAAAGATGGAAGATGGGATTAAGCTCGCTACCGTAATGAACAATCCAAGGCGTTTCAAGAAATCGCTCTCTGAAATCCAAATACTCTTGGAAGTTGATTCACCGAGTTCGACAATTCTGATTACGCGAACACTAGCATCAGATTCAGATTGGTTAAGAACTCCATACCCATGTTGTCTAAACTCTGAGATTTGTGTAACTCTGACTTTTTCAGTTCACTAAAATTCCTAGATGATATCAAAAAGAGAGCAGAACTTGCCTAATTTGGATTCGGATAGAACTTAACGTGTTTCTGGAGAATATTGTGCAAGTAAGCAGACGTCGATTGGAATACGGTGACGATGCCATTCATAATCTTCGCAAAGGCCCAAAGCTGATGTAGAGATAAAAAGGGATGGACTTTCAACTTAGAAACAGATTGATCTCACCGGCATCCATCTTGAATTTTCGGTGTGCAATTAAGTGATTGATACGACTAAAATCGATGACAAGTCTCGACTTGCCTTAACTTTCGGAATAAGAAACAGCACTGAATAGGCCCTAGCGATTGTGCTCTTTGCAAAATCTACACCGCCTGTCCTTTTAGAGACTACATCTCCAGTCGCACAGAGGCATCTTTTTCCCAATCTGATGGTTTATTCGTGAAGACGGAAGAGAAGGAGAGTGGAGATATTTGTATGAACGAAAACAGAAGCTCTCCACAATGACAGGTAGGATGTCTGCAGGTTGTGGGCAGGGTAGGTAAATATTTACGTTTTAGAAATATAAAAACGGATAAATTTGGTTTCTTACCGTATCTGTACGACTTTCCCCTAGGTTAGACGGTTTTGTCTCCTGGCTTTGGCTTGTGAACGATATGTGTGATCATCTGACTGAAAAGATCATCTGTCCCGAGGAGGCTTTACGTCCTTTGGAACGCAGGTATTGAGTGTTTCTAGATGCTTATGTGGATTGAGCGACGAGTTTGAGAGACAGTCCATGATCTGCCAGTCCCCGACCTTCTTCAATGTTTTCTCCAAAACGCAAAGGCGACTCGAAGGAGGTCGTCTTTAAACCTAAATTTTGATGCGTTTTGTTCGGCGTGGAAAGCAGACATGAGTCGTCCCATTCTATTATATCTACGTTAGTCGAAGTTCGTTTAAGGAGCCTAACATTCCGGCCTTCGCCTCCCAAGCGTTGCTATTGGTGGCATGCATTGCAAATCAGACTACATCTCCCATTGAGGACGTAGCGACAGTCTTACGAACTAGCTTGGACCTGGCTTGGAACGCATTCGTGTTCACTTTAAGTACAATAGGTTGATATGTGGAGAGCGACTAAATTACTGTCCAGAAACAAGACATCTGTACTGAACGCGTTTGCGTGAATAGCAAACAAGGGAGAGGAGAGTGTTGCTTGGACATGGCTCTCTAAATCGAAATCTTTAGAATTACAATATCACCAATCCTACAATGATATCTTTAATGTCTGATGTTACACTGTACGATGCTTCCAGTACAGCAAAAAAGCTAAATCATATTAGCGACACTTGGTGGTGGCTAATGAGGAATATTGGAAACAAAGTTGCTTGACTGCCTATTCACGATAAACAATAAAATACGATTTTTATCTTTTAGTAGGGCTGAAATCACGTGGTAAAAGGCTAATATTTCTAACTTAATGCTAATTGTGAACGTATTTAAAGTACAAAGATGAAATCGCTAATGCACAAAACGTTGATTGCACAAATAATCTCTTACGCAACAAGCATTTGCCCAGAGGATTTGTTCCCGAGTCAAAAAATTTAAAAATACAACATTCAGTAAACAACGTATTTCTATAATGATTACATATCTGAATGCTACTAAAAAGCAAAACTAAAATTTAGTTTTTGTGCAAAGAACCTAATGACATCTGTTTCGAAAACTTTAGTCTTTAATTGAAATAATATTTATGATTTGAATAATCTGGGTGTAACAATAACCTTTGTTTTAATAAAGATTTGAGACAGCCTCTAGAGCATGTTTTATGTTGTGCGTTATTGTAAATTGGGCACTGTACTTTCTTTTTTCTAATATGAGCTTTCCCTGGCTGAGTGGTAAGTCACATTCAAAGGACAATCAGTTAAATAACATATTTTGTGATATATGCGTGCATAACACACACATTACACATTTGTGATGAATACCTTTCAAACAAAATTGAAACACTTGCACAATAAAATGTACAATAATTCATATGTGGTCTTCAGATTTCTGTCGAGGTCAAATTCCAAGAAAGCTTGCTTGTTTTGTAGAAAAAAAAACAGCAACAACAGCAAAACGTTGGAATCACATAATTTTTGTAAGACAAATATGGTATTTTTAGCGTTGCCATGATATACAGGTATACCGGTACATTACGGTATTCTATTCTGGCAATATATCCCGCAACACGATTTTCTGTTTTGTGGCATTTTACGGTCATGATTTCGTCGTAAAAATCTGTGTATTCTTCATATTTATATAGATAACCGTATCTTGTTCTCTTAGGTGCACGCTTAGTACTAGATTGAAGATGCACAGTACCATTAACCCGGCAAAGTTTAACTGCAAGAAAGTGGGTAATTTAAGAGCACGGGATATTTGTTCAGGTAAAACAAATAACAATTTATAATCTTCAGACAGTTATGTCCTGTTCATTGTAGCACTAAATGGTTAGCATTAATGAGTTCGTGTTCGTAATTCTGTAAATTACTCTAAAATAATTTATTGTTGTATCCAATAGTGAAAATGTACAAACGAAAAAGCATACAACAGATCATTTATTTTCTTGTCTACAAATATCGATTAACGTTGACCCATTTCTTCTATTTATTTGAGACATGTAGACTAAAATTTTAATATTCAGAAATTTATATTTTTAAAAATGAATTTTTGACAAATATTTCCATCAAGATATCAAAACATGCTTTGTGGGATTTTTCGGTTTAAAGTAAAGGACTAGTAGTGGTACAATTAAAAGAACGCATTACCGTCTGCAAGAAGTGCAACACCGATATGCGTTATGGTAATTGTAATGACCAATTTAAGTACCCGTCTAACTCGACATAGAAATTTGACAGCATCAGCAGCTGAGTGATCAAGTGTCACTACTTCGACCATGATAAAAAGTGACACAAAAACAATTATGTCAATGTTTGAAGTTGCTATTGACGAATTGACTCTCTGCAGGAATCCTGACTTAGTGACTGAAAATGTAGACAATATGACTGCGGCTGCTTCTAAGTTTAGTTGCAACCCACATTACTGGCTATGGTGTTACACTCTGAACATGGTAGTTCACATAGCGTAAAACAACAATGCTTTGTCATTGATTCTTGGTAGTATTTGAAGGATTATATCAGGTTTTCACAGAATCAATTGAGCTGATGCTGTACTTAAAGGTAAACTAAACTGCCGGATTTATAAATGTAAAAGTGACCCAGGACGTGTGCGCTAGGAGCAACTACGCTATAGATATGCTCAAAATATTTCTGGAGTTGCAACCTTTCGATCAAGCAGCAGTACATGTTACAACTTCCCATCCCTTGCACAATACCCACAAAAAGGCTATGCATTCCAGCAACTTATGCGACTAAAAGTATAGCAGGAGATATTGTTACGGCCATAGTGCTGCTTTATATTCAGACGCTGTTGATATGTTAATTTTTCTCAAGAAAATATCAGCGACTTCATTGACGTCGTGCTCAACAAAGTGAAAAAGATAGTTCATATGTACAGACTTTCAGAACCATGATCATGTGAGGTTTAAATTGCAACAGTCTAGATTTTTCAGTGTGATTATATTTGCTACTAATTTGACTTATTTTGGGTGTTTGTAGACTTATTTCATTACTAAGTTAATTTAAACTGTTTATTTGGCTACCATTTGAACTCTTAAGCGGTAACATCACTTCAAGATGTATTTTTAATCGTCAATTTTACAGTGCTTATTTTATTGTTTTCATTAAGTGCTGTCATACTACAATACGTATTGCCATACGGGTTTTGGTATATCGGAACATATCGCAACAATACTGTTTTGTGCGTAACATTATATTCTTAATTCTAGAAATATAGTGATACAAAGAAAAGGCACAGAAAAGTAGTATGATCTACTTACCCACTCCAAGCCTCTATCTCCAGTGTATCCAGTAAACTAAGGCCGCAACAGATTGAAAGAAACCATCTGAACCACATTTCATGTATTCGAAGAAATAATCAACGTTTTTGAGTACGTTTCTGCCAAATTCCGTTTGTGGATTAATATTCTACAGCGAGTGTGCTGTAATAAATTCTAGTAATGACAGTCGCATGCGATTCTGGTTTTAAAGTATCTATAAATTGTCAGCAGTCAATGATATACTACTCCATTATCCGGAAGTATATATGGTGGATAACGTTCAGGGTACATAAAAAGTAAATCAATAACTCGTGATGTCTTGTTACAAATAATCGATTTTGGCCGAACTCTGTAAGCCATGAAGTATACCAGTGGGTACGTTTCACTGACGACGTGTAAACGAACTGAAAAGTCTGAATGGAAAGCTAGAGTAATTCATTGAACAATACATTCAAACTCACGTTTCAATTACATACCATATATATTTGGATACAAAAGCTAAAATTTGTCAATAACAAAATAAAAGCACTTATTCCACTTCGTCTTCCAAACATAAATACCTTTTTCTATTTAGCTCCCATCCATGGCACTGCACTTATAACATTCCTTTCAGTCAATGATAGGTACAGAGAATTGACCAAACATCTGACAAAGAGGGCTACAGAGAAGCATTAATAGTGAAACCAATACATAAACCAAACGTACAAACCGTACTGACCGATTAAACTACAAGAGAAATGCAAAAGAAAATAAACGTGGAACGAACACCCTTCATCTTCACGTTCCAACCACAAATCCAATTATATCAGTCAATCACTGAATTTTGTAAGCCTCTTACAAAATTGATCTTTCCATACAAACAAATAGAAGCCTCACAATTTCAGACACATCCTAGTCAGGGCAAATTTAAAGCCACTCTTTACTAAAATATAATAGTAGATAGCAAATCGTAACCTTGTAGAAACAAACAATCCTAGACATGCCAACACATAAAGGAAACACATTTTCAGCAGTCAAAACTGAAAAGCATACTATTCACAATCACACTATAGAATGCAACACAGAAAATGTAATATACATCATCACCTCATCACATGCAAGGCATGCAGCTCCCACGATTATGGAGAAACGCAGAAATTAAATATTGTCATAAAACATTACAGATCATGCTGGCAAACTAATAAAATAGAAAGGAGTCCTGTAACAGAACATTTCTTTTCTCCAAGCCATACTTTCATCGATGTAATCCTGGCAATGGGATAGCAAATATGTCAAAAAGTATCACCAAAATTAGGAAATCCAATGTAGCCAATTGTAATGCGTACACTCATCTCCAAAAAGTGAGTAATCCAAACACGCATTTCTTAATGCATAAGGAACAAGAAACTTACAGGTTACAAATGTGTGGGAAGGAAAGCTTTAGATCCTCATAACCACAATTTTCATTCGATATATAAGTGAAAATGACCATATCAACACACTTAAAAACAAAATGGATTTATTGCATAGAAGCCCAAAAGTAAAAGTATTTGTGCAATAATTTGATGACCATATGCAGGTTTTAAGTGCAAAAGCGTCTTCCTTGTGAAGGATAAACCTACAGCTTCGTTATGGATAGGTACGTTGTGAGATAGACCCAGAGTCGTGCTAGCTCTGCGGAGGATTATCAATAAAACAACCAGAGAAAGAAACGAACACGACTGATCATAATAAAATAAACAAGAATACGGATACTTCGAGAGTCTTCAGCTGTGGCAAAACATGTAACCTAAATCTAGTGTTAATTACCATGGTGTCCAACAGCATGATTCTTAGGGGATGACAGTGAGTTAATCAATAAGGGTAAGATAATGGCTGTGTCGCGGATTTGAGAGGGAGACTAGAGCATGATCCTCAGAAAAGGTTTGCAACGATAACAGAGAGTGCTAGTCAACGGAATCTTAAAGTAAAATTAAATCTGATGTCAAACAGTAGAGCATGGAGACAGTTTGATGAGGACGCAGACCAACTATTGTAAGTAACATTGGCAGTAAGTGTTGATAGAAAGGCGGCAGTCATGGCCGCCATTATCCACATTATTGAAAAGTATCGGTTTGTGATAGTAAGAAAAGAAGCAGAGAAATTATTTTCGTAAAGAAAACGATAGAGTCCGGGATATTTCAAATAAATTTGCAGAGCTGTGGTGGCTGATAAGAACGACTTAGCAAGCTAAGGAAGGTCAAATGGGGAACAGTTAATTTAACAGAGTTGGCTGCATGCAGAGGGTGGATTTATTGGTAAGGAAGAGAATTCTTAATAATTAATCAATTTAAGACAGTATCATTTCTAAACCAATAAAGGGAAGACATGCCTAATCATCCTAGCGCGGCGTCTAACGAAATATATAGTAAAGAACAAGTGCATTGATATTTCAGTTCAGGAATGAAAAATTCCTAGCTGAGTGTACACAAAATTGTTTTAACTAAGATTATTCAGGATGCCAATAAAAACAAAGATGATCTGACAAAGTTTTGGCTATATCTCACCAATTCATATACTACCATTCCACACAGGTTTGGGAACCTGCCTCTAGAAAAATATCACGTACCAGAGAAGTTCAGAGAGATTCTTAAACACTAACTGGATAGCTTCAAAATTCGCTTCACCGAGTTGATCTACAAAACAGCACGGCAGAGATTAGACGTTGGCATCGTAACTGAATCTACCATTTTGATGGTACTTGTTTCTACTGCAGTTAATCTGCCCGTGAAGTCAGCACAGAAAAAGAGATTAGGAACAATATCGTCATCAGGAGTTTGGAAGTCTATTAAAAGTTCCTTAATTGATGATATAACAATTGTCTATTAGACGATTTGGAGAAGAATTAAATGAAATTCAAGTCATTCAAGTCAAGATTTATGGTCTTGAAGAAAGGGAATATGCATGACAAATACATGTTCAGAATAGAAGTGGAAGTGTTACCATCACTGAGTGAGCAGCAAATAAAGCGATTCTGCCAACGGTCGGAAGACACCATGAATAAAAGTGAGAGTGTAGTAGACACAAGGACATTAGCCAAGGACTAGCTGGAAGCCACAAGAAATAGTGGACAACCAGGGAAGTACAAGGACAGCTTTTACCAGCATAAAAAATTCCCTCCGTACTACTTTGGCCACTTCTTGTATACCAAGTTCCATTGGCGGCCGTAAAAACTACTATAAGACAGTTCAATACATATCTGCGACGATGGATGGGAGTACCAACAAGCATTAGTAGTATCGGCTTGTACAGTATCGGCAGCAATATACAGAAAGGACTATGATCAGTGACAGAAGAGATTAAGGTGACTAAAGCGATGCTGGTGATAGTTTTGGAGAGATGCGAAAAACAGAATTGGAGGTACGGACAGGTGGGAAGTGGATGTTATCCAAGGCAGTTGGTAAAGCAAACTTCAGACCGAGACACATCGACATGGTGGGCATATTAACAAGAGAAGGGATATGATTTAGACGTCTAAAAAGACCTAAATGACAAGAAGCATATCATGCTCCAGAATAAAGGCAGTCTAGCAGATCAAGAATAAAGAAAGGTCGGGGCTGTGAGCATAAGGAAGAGAGGGGATTGGCTACGCTGGGAAAGTGAGAGGTCCAAACAACTATATAAAATTGACATCCTGAGAGATGGTGCAAGCAAATTAATTTCCTCTTATACTCGATGTATGACAAGGACAAACTTGAAGTCATGGGAACTAGATGATGACCCAAATTGCAAATGTTCTGGAACTATTGTAAATTTAGAGCACGTGCTGTCATTCTGCAATGTAGCACTAACAGACGTTTGTTACCTGGCCATGAACTAGTACGTGCTGAGATTGCTGCCAGTATGGACATAGTCAGGAGAAAGAAACAGTAGGTGAAAAGTGTTCCAAACTAAATTAGCTTTGTGTAAGGTTGTAAGACACAAATATAAAAGACTGAAGCAAGATGAATTTTAACAAAAGCACATGATTGTTAAATGCAGTTAGTCCAGCAACAAGGGGCTAAATATACATAAAACGACAAAAGAGGACATTACTCTACATCAACTAAGAGTTAAATGTCATCTGATTTCAAACAAAACTGCATGATGAAAACACAGGCCAACTATTGGAAGATTGTTAAAACGGTAGAATCCTTGTCAGCCATTAACTTCTTTATGGAATATGATCGGTTTGTAATAGAAGAAAGGAAGCAGATAAATACTTTGCCAAATGAAAAGCATAGAATCAGGAAGACCGCTAACAAATGAGCATATACTGCAAAGGATAACAAAAAGGTATCTTAATGTAGTAATTGAAGAGAAAAATTGGCTTAGAGATATTAGAGATAACATACATAAAAAGTGTGACACCATGGAAAGAGTGGGGAAATACAAAAAAAGAAAGCGTATGAACTTTATTGCAAATTTGTGTTGTTTCCTCCAGAAGCTGCTACAAACACACGATCGGGGGAACTTAAATGTCTGAAGGAAAAGGAAGAAGAACACTTGAAAACGTTCACTGTCACCCAGATAAAGAGAAATATTTTAAAGAGCTGCCCAGATGTAAAACCCGAGAAGAATCAAGAGTCCCAGTTGACAGTTCAGAACCATGACTGCAGGAAGTAAAGAGCGTTATGAAAGACGAAAGGGCCGCATCAGCCCATGCATCAAATTGTGGTTGATTAAAAATTTACAAATAAAGTCAAAAGAAGACTTCGGAAGTTAAAAAACCTTATATGGAGAAGAGGCAGGTTGAGTAAGGATGCTACAGTTGTCACGGTTCACTGTAGGCACATAGGCGTATCGCTGAATAAGAGAACTTACTTCAGTGTTTGTGTGCCGGCTTCGTAAAAATATTTGTGCGGGATTGACTCAAATTTTAAGCATCACGTCGTCCTACACGACAAATTGTTTTTCCTTGCATCCAAATCATTATTGTTATGGATTTTGTCAATGGTGGAATAAAACCTTTTGGAAGTGTTGCTAGAGTTTCTTAATAAACGTTCTTTTCTCAACTCATTGAAAATCTTTTTAAACATTATAATACAGTGAATCATCAGCCGAAGGCTCAACCACGTACACCGATCCCAGTTTAGCCATTGTATTCAGCAACATTTGTTTTTTTCATTTTTAACATTTGAGCAGGGCCAATTTTTAGTGCACCAACTGAGTGTGGAAACACGGTACTGTATCCACCCTTCAACTGTTTAGGTGTTTCTTGTGCGTATAAACGATGATTGAAAATTTCTGCACTTTTCAAAATCATCTGCAAATTTTATGTTGCATGACGCCGTCTAATAATTATATATCTTATTGTACGGTCATATTTTCATTTTGTGAGATTTGTGCAAACACATGTACCGTAAATCCATATCAAATTCAAACACGTAATGGACGAGTAGAAAGTACTTGATCTTGAGTACGATGTGAAGCAAAAAGTTCACGTTCACTAGAAAAGCCGATAAAGGCTTTTAAAAGAAACAATTAGCGAAAGTGATATTGTGGCTGCATTAACAAAGTTACAATTGCCCCATGGAGTAACTATCCAGGTGAAAAACATATTCCTGGCTACATTTACTTTGGGAATGCCACAAGGGTAGATCAACGACTAGAGTCTAACATCAAACCAGAGATTGGTAAAATACATACTGCGAGTTACTGACATAACCATGCATATAAAACATCCAATCGTACCAGTAGAAGTCAACGCGCCCATGACTGGAAATAAAGCAATCCGTCACTGGGAGAACGAACTGCATGATTGTTCGTCAAAGGATGTATGAAAGACAATATAGTCCTGGGAGGAAAAGTCACTCATTAGAAGTAAAACATTATACCAAAATATACATTGGTCACAAACAGCCGGACATTTTCCGAAATATAATACAGTTCGCATGGGTATTGGAATTCGCCGTGGAACAATTAGCATCGCAGCCAAGGTCACTGATGGGATTGCTCGAGCATGGTTGCCCAAACAAGCTCTGTCGAAAATTTATTTACCAGTACCAAGTACAATTTCACGTGGTTGTTTTAATGCGCAAACAGCAAATGAAGCCAGTCATTTGGTTTGCTATTTCTTTCCCTTGATCGTGTCCGTGACTGACAAGGCCGATTGCGCACGTACAATAAACATCAAACGAGTCTTCAAGTGTTGGATGCACTCGAGAGCATTTATACAAGCATGGTACACACATGGCCACGATACCTGCAACAATACTGGCCAAACACCATGTGCAAGTACGTGTTGGACATGTCAGCGTGCGACGCCCAAGCTTTTATGAAACGACTTCATCATACTCTCACAGAAAGGGTATTAGGTCATCTTTACGCACAGGAATTGTTGATGCGTCCAAAGAAGTCTCAATATTGGGTAGCAAATATTCCGTTATTCATAGCAGTGTTGAAAAATTAAATGAAACACACACACACACACACACACACACACACACGACTGGATTACAACCAGCCAATGTGATTAGATAAAAGACGGTTATTGTTACTCCGTAAATGATTTTACAGCAGAAGCCCAATATTAGACAAGATTTTGGTTCGTGGATGTGTTTTCAATTTCGGAACGGATCGCCACTCTAAGAACACCAACCTTTCAGCTGATGGACCAAAACCAAGTGCACATTGTCCACAGAGCTGTACATTTTTGAGAGGATTAGAGAGAATCATTTCAGCAGATACTGAACAGCCGCCAGGTTTTCCTTTTTTATATTTATGCGCTAGCCACTATCAATCGTAAGTTGATTCACAATGGCTCGATGATCAAACGTGTAAGTGGTGATTCCATCAAGGAGAATACATCGCCTAGTATCGATTAGGAACTAGCTCAATATGGTTCAACGATATGCGCCCAGTCGATGTTTCCTAATGGGGGACCATATTTGCAATGCATGTGAACTTAAGACAGTCTCGAAGACATAACAGGTACAGTTCGTGGTTGATATCTTTCTATGAAATCAACTATAAAACAAATATGGCCTTTCTAAAGTTCTTGCCGGAGCCCTGCAGTCCAGCCACATTCGAGTACATTTTTCGTCGCTGGCCACTATAATCTTGGATTAGTTTCCTGATTATTTAAATTTGTCAACCACCTTCATATGTGTAAACAACTAATGTTCTTTAGAATAATTGCATGCATAAAATTCTTAGACCAAATTTGTGTTGTGCCTTCTCTGCGTACACATCATCCGTAGTGATATCCGTAAGCAAGTAGCCAGTTTCAGTGCGAGCATGTTGGCCCGATCCTGATAAAATGTTTTGATCTTGTCATAGTAAACTTTGTACATTAATAGTTTAGACAAGTTCAACAACCACGAACCAAAATAGGTTAGTTTACAAAAATTGGTTCTGTTTTAGTTTTATGTTTAATTTTTTACTGTGAACATCAATTAGTCCACCATCAAAGATCTTTTTTAATTCAATAGGCGGGCCAGCTATCAGCCTTAGAAACTTGTCTTATGTAATTGCAAGGACAAAATCGACTCGGATTCGTTTGCGCAGGTTCTCCTTGCTTATTCTATATGGCACTGATCATTCGTTTAAAAAGAAGTCGTTTTCATATTCCTTGCGATCCTTTGTGCTTTGATCAGCATTCAAATGAATGTTCATCAATGCTTACTGACGAAATTCCAATATTCAATCTTGGTTATACGCATACCAAATCGCAAGTACAGCCTCATATTTCTCACGTGCAGACCTAATTTATGTTTGGTCCTAAGAACTAGTACTAGGTTAGTAAATTTGTCCTATTTGCTGTCTGACTCATAAACGATTCCGAACTGTAAATTTAACTTCAATGTACCAGGCACCGACATCGCTTCTGGTGGGAGCCGA
This sequence comes from Venustaconcha ellipsiformis, assembly GCA_003401595.1. Lineage (NCBI taxonomy): Eukaryota > Metazoa > Mollusca > Bivalvia > Unionida > Unionidae > Venustaconcha > Venustaconcha ellipsiformis. Next base: position 12,085 of record QKMX01152007.1, read on the forward strand.
TAATCGTTGTGCGCCAAGTGTGCGTGCTTTGATTATCTAAATTCAACTTCAAAAATGTATCCAAGATCACTGTTGGTGTTGTTATCCTCCTCGTGTTTTAAAGACCAATGATCGTAGCGAAGATCTTTGAATTCCACAATCGAAAGTGGCCGAATCGTAAAGGATTGTTGCCTTCAGAGGGGACAGCGGAGACATACCCATCAACGTTTGATTTCTTCGCACGCTTGTATCTGTGACTTAGATACACATCTCTCCACGACGTGATCACTCGATAAACAGATGCTAATCAATATCAGTGAGCAATGCCAGCTCAATTTTGGTTTTGGACAACAATGCATATCAGCTCATAAACGACAACGATAAGTAATAGGCATTATCGAGCGACAACACTTGCATGGCAGTATCATGAAATTTCGCAATCACATTATCAATCAACTAAACATCAGTGTGCATATACAAACTTTGTTTGCAGGTTCGTAATCAATTTCTGAAAAACATTCTTGCGACAATAGTGAATAAAACAATTCAGTTGGTAGCAAGTGTATTTCAACAAAATATTCCAGTCGTTAATGTACATGGATGGATTCATATCTTTTCTCATCAGCAGATCTGTATTGGTTGGGTGATTTTAAGATTTGCACTCTCAGATTGCTCGCTTATGTGTCCAAGGAAAAATTCATAAACTGTATCAAATCTATAAACTCCAATTGTCCCAACAGAGACGTCATGCATTTTTTCATTTTGTTCGGGATCACTCTCATCGGTGATTTTGATGCCGTGGCTTCTGCTTGCATTCTTAAAAGGCCATCATACACGCATATACATTATCAAGCACCAGAGAGGTTTGGGCTTTGTTGGGAAAGATACACTACTGCAAATTAGTGCGCTGTGTGCATCACCTCTGCACTCACTATTTAACTAGTTAGAACAAGAACCTTAATTAATCCTTATCGTTCAAAAAACATGGCACTTTGCAAGCGAAAGTTTCCTTTACAAATCCTGTAATGTGTGGCCAGGGAGAACTAGTTTCACCAGTTTTGTAGCATAATTGTGCGCTGGGATATTTAGCCAATGCCACTAAAATATATCTTATGACTGGTGAGAAAATCTTGAGCCTAGATGCATGTATGCACTTTCTACGTGAATACGGTTTATCCTTATGTTTGCTATGCCGGTTAAGATATCGGGCAAGATTATTTATTCATATGTACTGATATATCGTTTTTGATTCTTTCATTTCACTCAACAACAACAACATGTCAATTTGGGTTCGTCTGTGCATGTCCATGGGGAGTAAATTTCAACGGATAAGAGCCTTTTACTTACTAATTAGCGATACTTTGGTTTGATTATACAGATTTGTTCAGTGTGTCTTTCGTAACCAGCACGGAAATTCAATGCCACCTAAGTTGCGTTCACCGTGGTGATGATATTTTCGAGGCATACCTGCGTCATCCCTAGGTGGATATAGCGCGGTCAAAATTTTTCATTCAAAATTTCTTTTTTGCAAAGTTTTTCACATTCACATTCTTAGCGAGGAGTAGTTTGGTTTTGCGATATAAATTAGTCAAACAAGCGGCTCATGAACTTTGACTTACGTACATCATTCAGAAACCATCCCGGTCCCCGATCCTGCATTGTTTTATTCACCCAGCACTTAAAACTGCTTTAGATCATGCATGGCCAAAGTTTTCTAACACCGGTAGAATTCCAGAACCAGATTTGTCAGTAATTACCTGGTGTTTATGCGGGTGAAATTCTTGCCACGTGATGTTCCAACTCGCCACAAAGTTTTTTGGTCCTGTAATCGTTATATTTCTTACGAACATACTCATCCACTAATTTTGCGATATAAAATGCTAGACGACAACTCTTGTGTTCACAATGGTCTACTACTGCAAACATTTAGGACTTTCTTACCAAAAAAATCGCTAGTTCATGGGATGATTTTTTTGAGCTCTTTGTTTTCAGAGAACAGTGACTTTGAGTATTGTTTTCAGAGAACAGTGACTTTGAGTAAATAATTTGAATAAATAAATCCGATCACAAATTAAATAACTCATATAACAATAATGTAATTGACTCTGCTCAGATCTTACAGAACGAATGAATAATTGCTAGATAATTACGATTACAAAGTCCTAGGTCACAGTTAGCACTTCCTATATACAAAAGAAATATTAGCTAATGGGAAATTCAATTTTGGAACGTTCCTAATGTTGTATGTATATTTCATGTCAAATCAATTTTATGCATAGGCAAGGTACATATAATTTTTAAATAAGCAGTTATAATTGTGTCGAATCATTATAAATAAGGAAAAAACTAGTTTAAGAAGTCCAATAAATTTCAGAATAATGTATTAACTCACTATCAGGGCAGAACGTATGATCTTGGCATATAACTTTCACAAGTTATAAATTTTACCAAGCTCAATGAGTACTGCTTTTTAAATTAAATATATATA
>QKMX01152010.1:0-14984 GCA_003401595.1 Venustaconcha ellipsiformis
CGCATCCGTGGAGGACGCTCTAACCACTAGGCCACCGGAGAGGTTACCTGTCAGCAATGAGCTTCTTTGTCGAATTTTTAAATTGATCGATTCCATGTCATAGGGAAGCTAAATATTTTCCCAGGTGGAGTCACTATCTGCGTAGAAAATGATTTATTCGCTTCAAGACAACTAAAAAGTTGTGGTCGAATATTAGTGCAGCTGTAATTAATTCTGATGACACTAATGCAATTTAGAATGTGTGCTATTTATCAGCGGTAAAAAGTGTGAAAAGTCAATTGAAATTCTTATTTCGGTGATAAGATTGTAATCATCAAGGTAACGCTCTTTGTTGTATTTACAAGAATCTGTTGCTTCGCAACATAGATTTCTCGCAAATCACGAAGCTTTTTAAATCACCAAAGAACTCGTAATCGGTGTCATAATACACTTTATTGATGTCTTCAACAGGAACATGAGTGAACGAACGATCTGTTTTTCTGTTGATCATGTGACTGATGAGCAGTCGCTGAGAAATCGATCTGGCATCATTATATGACATCTGGTTGCCCGCACGAATTGACTCACAAATTATTTCCAAACAATCCATGCATCCATTGACACACATTGAACTCTTGGGTGGTATGGCATTTTTGATTTTACGTTTGCGTTCACAACCAATAATACCTCTTCCACGTATGAGTGCTTTCTCTTTTGATTGGGAGAAATATTATTCTTTTGCAGAAGGTACGCCCTTTTCGTTTTGGTATCACGTTCAACTCTGTAGATTCTATGAAAGAATGTTCTGTATGTAAGCTTAATAGTAACCCAGAGTGATTTGGTATTTTCTGCACCTTTGGTTCTATAGAGATTAATAATTTTGTGAAAATCATTCCATGCAGGATAATATATATTCATTTGAATCAAGACTTCTCTTTGAATTCCCATCCGGTTCAATCCTTTCTAATGTAAACTGATCGCTTATTTCAATCTCCAACATATACTCTTTTAGTCGTCTTGGGTCAAGTACATTAGTGGCGAAATCGAGGGACTATCAAATATTGTTTGTCATCCCAAAACATTAAATCTTTGACCTGATGTTTGCAATTTTCATTAATACGCAGGTTGTTTTGTGTTGTGGAAGCGATGCAAATGCCTCTGCAACATCATCTTGCCTTTCCCGTGATGGTGTTTGTGCTAATCACAATTGTGCCCTCCTAATTGGACCAGGCTGTTGTCTTGTTCCAACCATCGCTGCATTGGTTTCCATAACTTTAAGTTTGTTTATTCCGTATTACCGCGGTCATGGCTACGATCTTTTTGTCAGTTTGTTCAGTGGTGCAAATATTTTTTTTTTCAAAACCCACTGTGAAATATTCTAGTGTATTTTTCATGACTGTTAAACTCTTTAGCATTTTTGGTTTTCAAGTATCACACCGTCGTACTCATCAAGATTATTTTCACTTTCATCCAAATTATCAATGGGAAGTACTTTCTCAGTTGTGGAATCATGTACAATCAATCCCATGTTGACCATCTTAAAATCATATTCAAGAACAGTTGAGTTTTTCCTGATTTCCGCAGTAACAATGAATTTGGAAGAACGGAATTGATTCCATTATAACTATGCTTGAGTGGTTTAGGTGCTACCTGTGCAGAGAAATCAACACGTTGAATTTCATTTTTCGTGATGTCATTGAATATTGTATTTCACAATCATGTCTTCATATTGTATGCAATGCTGCACAATAAAACGTCCTGTAAATCCAACTCGAGTTCAAGCACGAAATGGACGAACCGCAATCGCGGAACTTGTGTTCGTTGTGAAGCAAACAAGTTCACGTGCGTGGAAACTTTCATTTCTATCGATGGAATCAAACACGCGCTTAATAAAAGAATAGTCGGCGCTGATGTTGCTGTCGCATTAACAAAATTACGAGAAAAAACCACGTAGTGAATATCCTGGTCAAAAATAGGCCTGGTACACGGATTGATATACAACACGATTCTAAAATCAACTAAAGGCTGGTGAAGCACCCGGAAAACATGTTGATGATGCATGTAACCAATATGAAATTGTTTATAAGGCATCAAAAAAATATCTATTCACGACAACATGCAGAATTGGATCTTATCCAAGACTTAAATACAATTGCGAGACCATGTGTCCGAGAACAAATCCTAAGATGATTATCAAATGAGTTATGAAAGCCAGGATTCTTTTTTTTGGTGGACATTACAAGTGAATTATGCTGATTCAAACAGCCAAAGATGGATACAAAAAGCTGGACATTATGAAAATTAAAACTACAGTCCTCGTAGGTATTAAAATGCGAAGCAGCTGTGGAAATGTTAGCATGTGCGGAAAAAGCCAACCATGGTGCTGTTCGGGCATGGTTGTCAAATCAATCCTAGTGTCAGATGTACCCACCTGTGCAAGAAAAAAAATTGATCTGCTGTGCAAATAACAGATGAGGTTCGTCTGGATAATATCTTATTTCTTACTACGTGATCGTGTTCTTGAAAGACTATGCAAATGCGTCCTAATCACTTTCATTGCTGTAAGTGGAACAAAAGGCGTGCAGTTGACGTTTAAGATTCTGCAAGTGTCGCTAATGCACTCGAACCTTTAAGATTCTGCAGGTGTCGCTAATGCACTCGAACGATTCTTTTCACGTTCACCATTAACATGGTCATGATTATTACAAGCCGATACCGGTAAATAATTTTTTTGTTGATGCGATGTTGGTGCAACAACATGTGCGAGATCTGGTTGGACATCCTAACATACACAGTGAACTAGATATTGTGGAATGATTTAATCGCATCCTTTTAGATCCATTATTCGGACATCAGTAATTGCAGGAATTATTAATAAGGTCTCAACGATCTCATGAATGGGAAATAATTATTTCATTATCATAGCAGCATTGAATACTCATGCAATCGGAGTAAAACCAGTTAATGAGATTCGAAAAAAATCTGTCAAGGTTATTAAAAACCTAATTTCACAATCACAACCGTTAGAACGACCCAGAAATAATTTTATTATGTAACTGACAACGAACAGTGCAAAACTAGTATCTAACTAGCTTTAGCGCTTTCGACTTTATATGAGTCTTTTTCAAAGGCAAATACAAAACATCATTCATTGAGATCAGCTAAGTCGAGGTGACATCGTCCACTAAAGCACAACATTCGTGCGATGTGAATTACAAGTTGTCCCGGTAAATAGGAAACTGTCAGCAATGTCTATATTAACATGTTGAACTATCAGTTGTGAGTTGATTAACAATTGCTTGCTGCCCAAACGATAAGTAGTAGTAGGACTTTGTAATATCCATCGCTTGGTATTAAGCGGAGACAAACTTTCTTTGGTGCATCGGTAGTCAATCATGTGATGTTTCCAAGACAGTGTACTCGTATTGACGTCGATCTTGAATATATTCCAAACACATATCATGCCTGAAATCCCTTTACACAATAACTCGTCTAACAAATTTTGTATTTTTTGATGTTCTTGCCGGTTCCAACCACAATTCAGTAGAATTTAGGTGGAATTCCTACACATTCCTCAATTGGTTTACCCAATGATTCGTCTTTGAATTTACCAACAAGATTTTTAATGGCGTTACTAAACAACGGATATTTATGCGGATCATCGAAGTGGTTAATTTTTTTCGTGAGCGTGCTTGCGATATATTACTAAACATTATCTGTAGTCATATTCATTAACGGGGTGTCTGTGTCGGTATATTCTATTCTTACACGATCCTATTGCAACAGTTTAATTTTGTCGTAATGGAAGTCATACTTGAGTAGCTTCGATAAGTTAAGTACTGATGGCAAACATATATAAGTTCGTCAATTTCGGCCTTTCTTTATTTTACTATGAACGGCAATAAGCCCAATATCAAAGATCTTCCGGGATTCAAACGAAAGATCAGCAATAAGCCTTTTAAATTTGTCTTGTTCATTATCACGATCAAGGTCGACTTGAATTCGCTTTCTTAACTTCTTCATTGTTTTTCCAAATAGGGTATTGTTCAAGAATTTAAAGAAATCTTCTTCAAAGTTGTCCGTGCATGTTGTTCTCAGATACGTATTCATTTTACTTGCATTTGACAAATTGTCGTGTTTACTATCACAACCAAGATCGACACGCATACAACTGCAGATTTATTTTTTAAGTGTAATAATAATAGGTTTTGGTACTCAGAATTGGAATAATATATGGTGCATTCTTGATTTGTGAAGGATTGCACACTGATAAAGTGACATACACTCAATAGACACTGAAAACTCTTCTGATACTAAAGGATAGTTATTATGAGTATAGTGCTATTACTGTTGTATTCATGTACGTGACTTGTATATCCATAAATACAGTCTAAATCCACTGACAGGTAACGGTTACATCATTACCCTTTAATAAATGTTATTGGTAAAAGATATATGATGTAACTGTTACGGGCAGATGATCATGTCGGTCTATGCTTGAGGTTTTGCGCGCTCATATCGATTACGTGCCATATAAATCCTGCCTCGAAGTAGGCGCTTAAGAATGATATGTTGGTCAATATCGGTAAGCAATTCTAACTTTTGGTTTTTGATAACGATGTATACCAGGCCACTTCCAGTGATAAGAAGTAATGTACATGATATATATTAAATACGTACACAGCAATGTTACGAAGTTTTTCAGCGAGCAACACGATAGAGGTGCATAGATTCAAATCATGATAGTCACCCATTGTTTGACAATCTAATACCTGCCGAACTGTTTTTTGCATGCGCGTAGTCGTTTACGAAATGTTTTCAACCGACTGCGACGAATTAAACGTTTTAATTGAATGGCAACTGAGTTTCGTCAGTTAGTCCAATCGCTCGTATGGTCAAAAACCTTTTCTCGTTAACAGTTCAGTATTAGTGGTACAATATCTACTAGTGATTTTTGATTTTTAAGTTTTCCACCTGTAGATTCCTCACTAACTTGTACAGGGACAAATTCAGAAAATGTTATTGGATGTGATTAATGACTGACCATACCAAAGTAAACGTTATGGTCACTCAGAAACTGTTGTGTGGTAAATACTTGCATGCAACGTCTGTATAGAAATTTCTTACCTTGGAACTTGCTGTCTTGGTAATACGACTGGGCAAGATTCTTTAGCTATACATAATGAAATAGCGATTATGATCCTATCTTATTACGTAGTAATAAAAATGAACCTAAAGCCATTCGCTTTGTCCAAGTTGGGTTTGTGGAAGCGTGTAAAAGCCTTGATTCCAAGTATGCACATTAACAGCGAAACATGGGTTAAGTTTTATATTTGTTTAGTGTGGCCTTAGTAGCCTGCACAGGAAATTTTAGATCACCAAATTTAAGTTCACCCAGGTACTGTCGGTATTTCGAGGTTGGTCTTGATTATGACTAACATGATATAACGATGACAAAATTATCCAGTCAAAGCATCTTTCATCAGCATTTTTACATTTAACACTGACCGCGGTGGAATAAATTTTGGCGTTGGAATATAAGTGGATCATCGAAACGATTGATAAGGGACAATAGGTAACTCGATCTGAGTACATCTGTCAAGAACCCACCCTTATCCTAAAGTGGTGGATCTTTTCAATTCCTTTGTCGATTTCATCATTGATAGCTTTGGCGTAATTTTCATTAAGGACTGTACTAGCAACTTTGGGAATCTATCTTGTTGTAATTTTAAATCCATACTTGCAGCGAGCAAAGGCATTATAATTGTTGGAATCATATTATATAACATTTATCGAGTGTCTTTAACTGGTTTGTATGTGTCTGTGATAATTTCCGCGTACCTTTCCATTTCATCATTGGGTTCTTTTATTAAACTTAAATTCAGGTACTTGTAATTAATGTGTTGTTTTTTCAATAGCAATAAAACATAAAATGGCCGGCATTTTTGTTCACGAATATCTTCAAAAACTTCGTTAGCAATAACATATGCAATACGAAGACGGTTTTGTTCTTCCAGATGATTGTTTTGTTCATCCTCAAACACATATTATAATGTAAGTATGTCAACTGTTCTTGCACCTTTCGGCATTTGCATGTTATGCTCACGCGCAGATTGTTTCAGTTGTTTACAGTTGCAAAAGTGATAAATTATTTGAAACAACAAGCTGATCCAATGCAATAATTCAAGTATAACAACTTTTCGCATATGGCTTGGTATTCGTATCCAAAGATGTTCTAGGATTTGTCTTAGCTGATACACAGTCGACATGCTTATACAAGGAAAATAATTCTCTAATTGAAAATTCCGTCAATAAATTGATTTAATTGTTGTACTCTACTAAGATCACAAACAGAAATTGATTAAATCGTAGCTTTTGTCACATGTATTTCTGTGTCGGTTGTTTCAGCACCATCTGGTGTTTTATCAACAGCGCCAGGTATTAGTACAATCGGAGGTATTTATGCACATGCCACAAATGTTTTGTGCAATCACAGGTCCAACTAATCCTTGACGGCTCGCGCAAAAATACTCACGAACATGGCCGGCCAAATTGATTACGTGATTTGACTCCGATACCAACTGTGCCAATTCTATATGCGAGCAAACGCAAATTACAGTATTCATAATGATAAATTCTCCCAAATAGTTTATATTTTCCCACGTACAGCATGGAACATTTGATGTATTTACACATTTTATTTCTCTAATAGAAAATATTGTCAATATATGTGTTTGTCTTGGAGCGGTAATCGATCACCTTAGCGTTTATTGGATTATAATTATTGATATTCAGTTCTTGATCATAAATAATGTCCTCCATAACTGTTAATATCACATGGTAATTTAGTATCTCGTAGGCAAGATATTTTATCACAGGGCAATCTCCGAAACGGTAATAATAAAACGATGTTCCTTTGCAAATAGAATCTACTTCAATCAGGTATTTGGCCAAATCACTGAACAATTTACCTTTATTTAAAAGTATCAAACCAACTCGAAACTCATCATCTAAAGTGCGATTATATCTAATAACTTCAAACATCACTTGTTCAATGACACACCGTTTTTACGTTTGACTTTTGCAGAAGTAACTGAAATCACACAAATATACTGTCCACCACAATAATTATAATATCCAACACACCATAAATACACAATCCAAAAGATCTCGTGTATCGCCTAAAATCTGCACCAACTATCAAATTAAATGAGTGATGTAAATGAAGAAGGTAAAATCGCGCAAAAGTACTATAAATCGCATCACCGATACCGTCCAATAGCTAAAAAACACTATCCAAAACTCCTTTTATAGTTCCCACACTTACTATCAGAAAAAAATTGTTAGGGTTTTAAAAAGGAACTGAAATCTCACAAACATACTATCGAACACACCAATTATAATATACATGACCACAAACATACTATCAAAAACGCCATGTGTTGGGTTTAAAGTCCCACAGTCCCACATCAACCATCAGTAGATACCTGTGTAATGTAAATGAAGGAGATTGAATTGTGTAAACATACTTTCCATTACACCACCTATACCAAACAGTCGAAAGCACACTATCCCAAGCGCTTTTTGTATGGTCTACAAATACACACCAACTATTAGAAGATAAGGATAATCTGTAACATCACACAAATATCCTATCCGAACATACATGTGCCATCCAATACCCAATACTGAGTCCAAAACGGCTGGTGTAGTCTCCACACACCAGCTCTCAGATCTAACGAGGAAGGTTTAAAACAAACTAATGAAACAAAATATTCTTTCCAATACATCACCTCTACCATCCAACCATACACACTATCCAAAACGCCTTGTGTTAGCGTAGAGTTTGAAAGAAGAAATCTCACAAACATACTATCTAACAATTCGTACACCCTATTCAAAAGGCCTTATCTAGTGTCCGCGCAACAATTTTCAGAAGTTAAGGGCAGAATGACTGAGGAGATGAAATTTCACAATATAATATCCAACAAACCATACTCGTCCTATTGAATACTTGTCAGTTGTTCTACTAAAAGTGTGACTGATGTATTGTCCCTCATGAGGTAGTACTGTGAACGCACGTGGAGTCGGACGTCCTGGATGATGGTTTAGCACTTATTAGCAATATCCATCAATTGAAAAACCATATTGCTTCGATTCAGTCTCAAGCGGACATCCACTCAATTCAACAAATATGTGTCTGAAAGACACATATCCAAATGTAAACGACTTATCAGTTTGAAACTGCGCTCTTGTTTGATTTTGTTTCGACGGCCGTTAAAGCCCATATTTTGAGGATCGTCAGCAGCTGTTAGGTCTGTAGCGTTGAAGACCTTATTGAGATTAGGTTTTAATGCCAATAAAGAATCCATATGCGTGCTTTTTTCTTCGACATATTTTCTAGATACGCTCTGTAAGGGTAAGTATCCATGCTTCTGACAACTAGCTTGTTATTCAAGTACAAATACACTTCAATAAGCAACAATTTTGATTAGGATTTCGTCAGTATTTACGACACGTCTCACTGTTTGGCTAAGAAAGTCAGTCCTTTTCTTTTTGCAATAATGACATGTTTTACATTTGTTGAGCTTTGTGAGCAAGTTTTGAATCTTGCACAGACTCCCCACTTTACATGAGTCATTAGAAAAAAATTTGTACCCTATCTTTGTCCTTTTCTAGCACACGTACACTTGCAATTTTACCAGAAAGCGTCACTTTATTCAAACCTCCATATTCACTAGATTTACTAGATTGGAAAATACCTCCACTAAACAGTGTAGCTCTTCTCTCTCTATCTATGTGAGTATGTGTATATCAAAATTTCTAAGCGAAAAATAAATATATTTTATTTTTAAAATGTGAATCAATGATGTGACAGTTCAGTATTTAGTGTGACAAGATAAATGGTACAGTACAAAACAAACAGAGAATTGCAAATTCACACTCTAGAACTGTCTGACCTGTAGTGGTCAAGGCTAGAACATAGGTGTTATTTTGGAACACTGCCTTAGAACAAAACAATGCGTCACTATCTTTCATTTCCTAAAGATATTTTCTTATTTTTAAAGTAGGAGTAACATTTTCTCTCTCTCACTCAATCTCTCTTACTTTCGAAAGGTCAAATATATATCTCACAAGCATCACGAAACACTAACACAAACACACACATTCTTGCAAAACCTGCAAAACTTGAACGTATGATTTTTGCCATCAAAACGTGGACAATTTTATTTTAACAAATTATGGGCGATTAAGATCCATTTTACTAATGCATTTTATATATACATGTCATTTGTAATTGATTTTTGGTTGATTTCCAAGAAGCACTGTATCAGAATCTTTACCATTAGAACTGGGATACACACATATACACGGTGTTATAAATTATACAGTGAAATAGTGCACATTGAATAAGTATGTAATTTAATTCAAATGGAAATTAATTCAATCTAAATAGCATCGTTCAGTTTTAACGAGCTAATATTAGAGCCGCATAAGTGTCCCTGGAGTTATATAGTGACTATACAATCTAATTGCGTGGATTGATTGTGTGACTCCATGTGCAGTATTTATGATAATGATTGGTACATCGTATACTGGTAGATTTAGAAGGGACTGTACCGTTATTTAGACGCGCCGTTTAGTCTTTCTATGATGGTAAATATGGTGTAAAGTTACAGGCGAAATGGAGCTTAAAAACACGAATTGACTTACTTAAGTTAGCGTAGGAAAAATAGTTCTCGGTAATTGGTGTTTGAGTTGTGACTTTAAAATCTAATTGTTTGGATTGATTGTGTGAATTGATTGTGCATTATTTTTGATAAAGACTGTAAATCGTACAATGGAATGATTGGAAAGGGACTGTCCAGTTATCTGGAGACGCCTTTTAGTATTACTAAGATTGTAAATATGGTGTAGAGTTACAGACGAAATGATGCATAAAATCACGATTTGACTGACCTAAGGTAGCGTAGGAAAAAAGTTCCCTGTATTTGCTGTTTTAGTTGCGACTATCTGTTTAAAGTTCATGATGATTTGTTCGAATAGCCATTGCTCGTATGAAACTAACACCTCCATCAAGCACATTTTTTTAATCATCAAATCCAATAACAAAATCACGAGGCAAACCTTTTGCTCTTGTATGTTATCTTATTATTGTCAATCAACACGATGTGCATTTTACTACGCAATCCAATAAAGTTTTTGATAATGAGCGAATTCATTTCATCCTTAAATTTAATAACCTTTTTATTTGAATCATCATGAAATTTATTATCGCGATGATAATAGAAAGATCAAGCAGATATCGGTTATCAAATATAGACGTTCTCACATTAGATTTCAGAAACAAGCGAGTCAGTGTCGGTAAATCATAATCTACTTAGCGACCACTGCTAAGTCAGTTTTCGCTACAGCTCTTCGCGAAGTGTTTGAGTTAATATAAACTCTCATCCATGGTGATAGATTGAATTTTAACACACGATGAACTTCCCTCAACACTAGACCAGCATCCATTGCTTGTTTTAAAACTTTGGAATGCAAAACATAATTTCGCTTATCCAGTAAATTTGGAACGAGCTTACCATATAATTTTGTTTCGGTGATGTTATGAATTTGTTATCTTGTTCATATGAAGATAAATGATGTACTTATATGGAAGCTCATGATTGTACTCTTTCATGTATTTGCTATTTGCTGCAGAATATTTTCTTCTTATCACGCTAATACGCCACGGTACCTTTCTCGATAAAGTTAAAGATGTCAACGTCTGTTAGTAATTCTAGCTCTACCTTGATTAACTTAGGCAGAACTTCCCAAGATAACCCAGGAGCAGAGTAATACCAACAAGGATCTAGTCCTTAATTGTTATAGCTCGCTTTTCGAAAACACTCAAATACATCTGCCAGCAATTTTACATCCGTTTTCAAATACAAAATCACGATAATTGCTAAATGTCTTAAAATCAAATTATTTCCTAATATCTTACGCATATTTGTGCTCGTCATTTTCGTTTTCTTAGCTGCGAATAAAATGTATCCTTGACGGGCAAAATAGTTTCATCAAATTTGCTCCAGTCGTGAGATATTCGTATGGAAATACTTCTTTTTTGTTAAAATGCTTTCTTTGGAGACTTAGTCTCTGCCGAAGCAATATTGTAGCTTATAAAACTCGCTACAGCTTTTCATCAGCTCATCTAACGATGCTGCCATAAACTGTAGGCTGTCAATAAAACTCAGTGTACCTAAAGTAACTGATATACTTTTCGAAATTATTTCGGATACACTTGACTTCGGTATCGAGTTTTAAACGAAACGTTGTTTTAGGATCTCCAAATGCTTCTACGATAATATGACTGTCATATTCTAAAGAACAACTGGAATAAAATCTGGAGCATGAAATTCTAGATTACACTTGTCGTGAGCAGCTTCACGATATTGTCCGGTCAAATGACAATAGTCACGATCTTTCTCTTATCAGGCGAGGATGATGCATGTGTATTAAACACCAGTTTACAAACATGACAAAATTCTGCTTGTTCGTGATCAATTTCCTGCTCGACGGTTAATTTTACCATTGGAACGAGCCTTCTTAAAAAATTTAAAATATTATCTACTTCGATAACTAACTGCTTGAGAAGCCAAACATCTGAACTCGGTGACTCCGAGTAAATCCCTTTTAAAATACTTTCTTTGTCAGAGAAATTCGAACTCGATCTCCGATCTGAAATTTATGTCGCCGATACATATTTTCCTTTGCAAGAATCGGATTTTTAATTGCTTCATTTGGTGACATTTTGATTTATGTTTCGTGCTGTTGTAATCAGCCACTATCTGCGAAAGATCATCAATATATCTGTTTGTGCTTTTGATTGTTAGGTGTTAGTGGATCCCCTCGTTTGGTGTGCGATTAAATCGTTCAACGATAACGCTTTTTTCCTTCGTTTCCTGTAACATTTTTTAATGTTATTTTGCTCCCAAAAACTGTTGAATTTCTTTAATTAAAACCCTCTGTTATTTGGTTTTCTCGGCGTCCAAGACTCTCCCGTGCTACCGATAATTTGTTTTAATGCATCAAATATCAAATTTCCTGTTTTATCTGAAATGGGTATACTAAATGCATATTTGCTTAAAACATCGATAGCGTCTAACTAAGCAAGATTGAACGTGTTTACTAAATCTATTGCCCAGATATCATCAGCAGCATTTGCGAAAAAATTATGTCGCGAAATTTTTTTTTTCAAGTTTGTGTACTTCGTCTGCAAGTGTCTTCATCGCCGGCGATTTCATGTTATCATCATACATTTCTCTTCCAACCATGAGTTTATATTTTGTTCCAAATTAATTTCTTGCAAATTGTTTTCTCAGATATATTATGAAATTCGTTTAGCACTGTCTTATAACAGCCATGATTATTTTGTTCGGCGTCGCAATAACAGATGTAGTGGCGCATTGCTATCGCATCAAAAGTATTATAAGGCTCTTGTCCAGGTAATGGATTATCGTTATCGTATAGTTGTTTGCCTAGAGGATTAATCGGCCTAATGTATTTGTGACCGGGCAACGTCCAACCACTCTTTGGTTTTAGCAATTTTCGAAAAAATTTATGGAAATATGTTCCAGAGCCAATCATTTTCCGGCGATTGCAAGGTTGGAAATACGTAACAATTTTGTCTTGTTCGAAACTTAAGTCTTTGTGGCAATCACAAGTGCACCTTTTAATTGTTTTATTTTTGTTAGACAAAACAGTTTAATCAATAACCAGAATAGCTTTATCACAACGACCTTGTCGTCGGGGAGTTATGCCAAGATCCAATCTACTTTGCGATTTTCAACGATCGATTTTATCATTGCCAGGATTTTACTTTTCTTTTCACCACAAATGGCACAAATACTTTTTAACATCATTTTGTTGGTTTTTGTTTTTGTTTTTTCTGTACCCTCTTCCTTGTTAGACGTTTTGGCTTTTCATTTAAAACAACGTTGTCAGATTTTAGTTTTGCTAGTATATCAAAATTACTCCCAGGTAGAGTGATGCTGCGTCCGATTCCCATCAGATCTGGCAGTAGACTGCCAGCTAGCCCCGCTAAAAGTGGAGTGAAATGAATAATTCCTCCTTGTTTCAGTTTTTGTGGTGTTGACCACGAGGAACGCTTTGTATTTCTTGACGTGTTATTTTTGTGTTTGTCTTTTTTCGCAGACGCAGGCGTAGGCACTGGTGGCCGCGCCCGCACTGTTTTCGTTGACCGATTTTGTGTTGGCATTTTTATTGTCACATACAACTATAGTGCCGTGACGAAATCAGCGACGATTTGTTTAATATCATCTCTATCGCCAGACACCGCTTATTAGTTGCTCCTGATATTGTTCCTGATACAGTTGCTAGTCCTGTTGTCCTCTTAAAGGTATTTTATTTGGTATCATAGCCCTGGCTAGCGTTGCAAATGTTAGTCCAAAAATGCCTCCTTGTTTCACTATCGCCGTTATTTACTCAACGGGCAGTTTAAGAACAAACGGTTTATCTCGACTGAGCTTATTGATTTGTCGTTGCGTTAACATTAGTTTGATTGTCGTTTAATTATCACTAGCGAAAACATTAATTTGATTACTGTTTTATTATCTCTAGCGCTAGACACCGTCTCGGGAGATATCTTTAAAGAAACAAACGGTGTTTAGCTACTGCTGTTAATAATTTTTCAAATTGACCTTGAGTCAGGTATATTTCTTTATAAATGTAATTACCAGTTGTCATTATACTTGTTTGTCACATAATATTTACACGATTACAATTTTATGGTAATTTTTCCTCTGGTTGCGTCCATTGTCAAGAATCTGTCACTGACAATTAACGCATCTGCATTAATCGGGTTAGCTGGAACCGCGCCAAGCGTCCAAATAATTTCAATATCAGCTGCAGATCCGTATGCTTTGATACGTCGAAGGAAAAGATTGGGTAAAACACACGAAATTTCTCAAGAGATATTTGGCTTCCGCTATCCGCGTCTTGGTATTTTTGTATTGCTTCCATCAGGTACGTATACAGTGGAGTAACGTTTCTTTTTCCATCATCGGCAAAGTTTGGGCTCGATGACGCAGTCGTTGCATTGCCGCTGGAAGAATCAAGTAATAATGTTGATACCATCGATGGCTATGCCATTTTTATTTGCCGTCAACACTAAAACGAAACATTTCATCAGTTGCAGTTTTATTACGATCTCTTTCATACTTTCTGAGAACAGCATACAAACCTTGTTTATAATCTTTTTCCTGTTTTGGCATTGTTCTGCTGTTTTAAGCACAACTGATGCAATTTCTCCACTGCGCATTTGACTAACATTTTTTCAAGAAATATGGATTTTCATCATCATATCCAAAAATTTGATATGCGTCACTTGCTCGTCTGATAACACAAAACAATACTTTAATAACTTTATCACAATCGTATTCCGTCTATTTCCTTATGCTATTAATGTTATCATGCCCCTCATACTTAACAGGAAATTCAATAAAATCCGTATACTCTCTCTCACTTATCGAATCTTTTGCTAAACTCGCTATTTTTTCTATATCTTTTTTTCAGCTATTGCAGCGGATTCTTTTATTTCTTCATCAGGTATATTAACATATTTTTGTCTTTTGATGTAGTCAATTATTTCTTGTATGTTATCTGTTTGTTCTACTTTTTCAATAATTTTTTAACCGCTTCCTCCGTCTGTTTTTTGTTGTTCTTTTAACTGTCATAACAAACATTTGTCTTGTATTTTTAAGCTCGTTTGCAGATAATGTTAATATATCTGCTTGTTTGCCAAATACTGCTTCGGTAACTGGCTTAAAAAATTTGGCAGTTTCTTCTACCACACCAAGTTGTCATTGACTTTCTTTCAGCACATTCTTTTTAAACGCCGCTCGAGTTGAAGCAAATTTCTTTAGTAGTTAAATTCTTTGTTTATCCATTGTTATTTTAATACGCTTTACGAGAGAGAGAGAGAGAGAGAGAGAGAGAGAGAG